>VNKC01003451.1:0-54034 GCA_008042775.1 Drosophila pectinifera
TCAAAAATTTAATAAAATTTTATTTTTTTTTGGATTTTTAAAGCCGGTATGTAGATTTTTTAACCGAATAAAATCTAACAGAGAAAAGCATTCCGATTTGAAATTAAGGCTGTTTTGGCCAAGTTATGGTTATTTTTCATTTTGATTTGTTTAAAAATTAGGATATAAAAATGCCAATTTAAGGACCCAAATATTCGCATACTTGAGGTCTTCTGGAGAGCATAATTTGGCCAAAAATGGAATGACAGCCAAATGCCATATATATTCCGATCCGCTGTTTTTAAGGCTGTTTGGGCCATGTTATGGTTATTCTTAAGTTTGATTTGTTCAAAAATTAGGATATAAAAATGCCAATTTAAGGACCTAAATCTCCGTAAACTTGAGGTCTTCTGGAGAGCATAACTTGGCCAAAAATGGAATGACAGCCAAATGTTATTTATATTCCGAATCGCCGTTAAAATCTTAATTACTTAAATATTAAATACTTGAAAAAGATGAGATACAAAATTTTGCCGATTTTTCAAAATTTTATAAGGGGTTACATCATTAAAATTGTCAAAAATTGACTACAAATTTATTTTGTTTAATTTCTAAACTCAATATGCAGATTAATTAACCATCTAAAAACTAACACGGAAAAGCTTTCCGAATTGAAATTAAGGATGATTTGGCCAAGTTATGGTTATTTTAATTTTGATTTGTCAAAAAATTAGGATATAAAAATGCCAATTAAGGACCCAAATATTCGAAAGCCAATTTAAAAATTAACAGCCGTAATCGATTAGTGCTATCGATGACTATTATCGATAGCTGTGACGCCACACTTGACCTGTTGAGCGGTTTTTTGAAATCGCTTCTAACTTCAAATATAGATTTGTGATTCTTTCTATTTATATAAATTTAGCGATGCACGCACGCATGTCGCTTATTCCATTTTCGAATGTGCGCCGCATCTTCAGTTTGTTCCGACCGCTCAACTTGAGTGAGTTGTGCATCGCCGAGCAACAATTAAATGAAGAGAGTCGCCAAAAGGCCAATAAGACAGAACATTCAACAACAATTAGGGTTAAAATGGAATCACACAGTCTAAATCTAATTCGGTCATGTGGAATTGGAATTTTAGTTGCTCAAGACTCCTCCTAACGACGACAACGGACCACAAGTAATGCCAATGGATTCTATCCCGAATATAGCGGAGTGATTACGAAACATTTCAGGATTCTGAACGGAGAGCCGGCTATGAAAAATGCAAATACTGAGTGAGTAAAGTCTATTGAAACTTCTAGAAGCTCGATGATAAGGCAGAAAGATCCCAGAGCTAAGAATATTCCCCTTTTGTGAACTTATTTGGTTCTCGTTTGTGTGTTGACAGACTGGAATTTGAGTGTGTTCTAATTGTGTCCATCATTCATGGTGTCGTTAAGGCGGTTGTCAAATTTATGTGTGATTTGTGAAGTTCCAGCTGTTGGTTGGGGTCACTCAGTGAAGCTATAGACATTGGAGGTTAAGAAAATAGCACATTTTTATAATTAATTTGTTTATTTTAATAATGACAAAGGTTCCAGAATCTACTATAGTATGTTATCTTAAACTTTTTTAAGAGTTATGTTTGTCAATGGAAGAATTCATTCGCGTTAAGAGTGAGTTGAGGTGTGCAGATTGCAATAGCTTTAATGTCACGTTTTGTAGATTGCAGTTTATCTTAAAGTTGCATAAATGCATCAATGACCTTTCCGGCGATAAAACATTATATTAGCACACATCTTGAACACGGAATTGTAAGAAAACTAAAGGAAAGCAAGATTAAGAATCTCTCAGATATTATCATAAGAATTCGCTATGTTTTATGGATAAATTCACTTTACTTTGGGTTAACGATTATTAACCATTGCCTTGAAATGTTGCCCCTTTTATAATTAATTTTTATAAGCAGAGACTTCTATTCTTTTGACCGATATTGTGCCTTAAAGTGCCATATTTTTGGTTATTAATACGCGAGCGGCATGTTTGTTATTGTTATGAATTTGAGAACTGCGAGGAAGCCGAATTCGGCTTCCAATAAATTGCCTCTTCCGGCTCTCGGTCGGGTTGGGCCTCCTCAGGCACTCAGCGGGGCATGGGCACATTCTTCGGGGTCCACACGCACTGGGGCCGGGTCGGGCCGGACGGGAGCTTTGCCGCCCGCGCAACCCCAAGAACTGCATCAATAAATGGCAAAGCTCTCTTTAATTAAATGGAAATGGAGGCGAATGTGAAAGAGCTTGCGAAAGCTCGGGAGGCCGAGTTAGTCAATCGGTGTCCGGCCGAAACGAAAGATCTCTGCTATCGCCGAGCAAAAACGAAACCTTAGCTAGTATAGAACGCTTCTCTTAATTTACAAATTTAAATTGATTGTAACTACTAAACATAAATACTCCCAACGAACCGAACATAACTCTAATTACTTGAAATTCGACGAACTTGTGTTATTTTTGATACTGAACACTGAGCGCTTCCTGTAACGAACTCTGTGAATAATACGAAATCAAATAAAGGAAGGAAATTTTGCGAAATAATTGTCGAAGAACTGCTCTACATACCGACAAAATTCTACTTGGTCTGTGCGCGAACAAAAAGTCTGCGAGAAATAACGTATTGACGTCATTACACTGCAAGAAACAGTGGCAAAACGAGCAGTAAATAAACTGTTTACATTACACCAAGAGTGGAGTGAGTGAGTGAGTGAGTGAGTTAATAGATATACAGGTTCGTGTTAGCAGCGAGGCATGCCAAACTTTGGTCTACTACGCCCAAGGATTTCACAGCTAATGGTGCGTATACGTGATCTTCAATGAATCAGCCCCGCCAACTGTACACTCGTCGGCTGTCCGACTCATCGTTTGGCAATATTTTCTCAAATTGATATATGTCCGAAAATATACATACTTAAAGAGCAAAAATCAACCAAAGAGACTTTCATCTGCCCATGTGGATGTGTGGATGATGTTGATGGAAAGCGTGTGGGTGGGTGGCTTCGCTTGAGCAAAACCAATCCCATCCAAGCCGGTCACACCAAGCGGCTGTGATGTCACCATGGCGTGTGTCGACCCGAAAACACTTTATTATCGCGTTGCCCGGGGCAGCCGTTTTTAATTTAATTAAATTGAATGCAACATGAGAGCCTCAAACTTGCCCCCAGCTACAAATGAAATTTATTCCTATGAATTAAATGGTATCTGGTATCTAGGTTAGGAAAACAGTCAGATCATTATGAAAACATAGGAGTATAAGGAAGAGCTCGGGTACAACTCATAAGTATTTATAAAACAAAAACTTACTTAGGAAAGTATTTTAATATTCACTGATATGCAAAAATAAACCATTTTTTTCATAAACAGAATGAAAATATATGTCAAGATCTTTATTTTTACACGATTGCGAAAGTAACAGAGTCTTGAGATATCAATCACCACTCTTTAGAGACTGAAGAGGAACAGGAACTCCTAGTTACCACATAGTAAGACCTAAAGAAAACAAATCATCTGCCAATTAAGCGCCAGAAGGTTGCTAAGTACACACATCTGTCGCACTATATATACCGCATGCATATACACACAGATCGCGGCCTTGATAAAGATGATCGGCCAGAAGTCTCGCATGGTATTATATGAACTGAGACCCTAGTGTGTGCACCAGAGCACACAGCAGTATATATAGATGCTTTGTTATAATCTTTCGGGCGGATGTGGGAGCAATGCAAAGAATTCTGCTCTAGAAAAAAAAAACTAATGAAAAACGCTTTTATTGCGTGTAAAGAGCCCCCGTGGGGGAACCTGAAAAAACACATGTACCTCCTCTACTTGGTTCTATTCCAAAAGGCGCGCCCCATGACGTCAGTTGGTAGGGCCATTCGGGACTAGTCTATTCAGCGCAATTGGCATCGTAAACTATTTCCCAGTCCCAGGGTGCCAATATGTTTCTTTTCATTCATGTGTGGCCCGACCCATTATGGCGAAACGAAAGGAAAAGCTCTGCCAGGGAAATCAATAATGGGGGGAAAACTTGTTGATTAGCTCAGAACGGCGAAGAAAAGCGCTGAAAAGTCAACGGCTAAACAGAAGCCATGGAAATGCGCCCAGACAAAGGGGAATCTCCTAGATTCAAAAGAAAGATACAATCGCCTTGAGGTTGCAGGCTCAGATTTAAGTAACCCTCCTAGAAGACTAGGGAAAACTCTGGAGAAGTCCATTAATATGTTATTTTACTCTGCAAATGTGCATTAAACATTATATAAACAAAGTCTTAGTGTAAATATTTTGAGTTTACACTTTAAGTAGAATAAATTCGTTAATTATTTTCTCAGATTAAATAGTTCCGAATTTATTTCTTATATATTTGGCATTTGGCATTGGCAGACACCTGCAGTAATAATTATTATATTCATGGCTCATACTTAAAGTAATTATAATAATAAATAATCAGTACTCGAAAACAAGTAATAAAATTTAAAAATTAGGTTTACAGACAACATAAACTATTATTTTAGATATTTTATATGGAGGCAATCATAACAACTTTATAGCTTTAAGTTATTTGAAAACAAAAATGAGCTTTAATATTCATTTTTTATGGTAACATAAACCACTGCATGTATAATTAACTTGGCTACTAAACAAATGGCCAATTATGCAAAAATAACGATTTACTCACGATTTTCCTTTGCTAGCTATGAGAAATACTTATAAAAACAAGTATATATATTTAATACCCAATAATGGTCCAACTTTCCTGTTGCAGATTGAGGAGAATCCATCGATGACCAGGTGAAGTATAGCAGGGACTTTCGGCAGGGTCGGACCGCACCGCATATGCAGATACTTGAGAAAACTGCAAAAAACACAAAACGACGGCAACATTTTTATATACTGAAGCTACATAAAAATGGCTGAAAACCAAACAAAAACGACCTCTGGCAAGGGATGTAATGAGAGCAGGTCCTCCCATATCCTGGCTCCCCACAACGGGACTGTGGCACGCCGGACGGATCCTGGCTCCAGGCCCAAGGACAGCTTCCAGGCGGATATCGAAGACTGGCAAACGATGGCCAAGAATAAATTGAAGCGCAAAAAGAAGCTGAGCGCCTCCCTCACCTCAGTGGGGGACACGGTGAATCAGGAGAAGCGCACCCGCATCGAGGGCATTCAGTTGCAATGCCGCGGGAAACTGCGCCCCAAGGACACACAGTCCTTCGAGGCGGCCAAGGCGGCAGCACCAGCCGCAGGCTCAGCCAAGCCAGCTGCCAAAGTTGACAAGGAGCAGCGGGAAAGGGAACGCCCTGTAATAATAGGAGGCGTGACGACCACGAATGTGATGGCAGCTCCGCCGCAGCGGATCAAGAGGAAGCTGCAGGAGAATCTGGACACCATCCAGAAGCTGAACGCCCTCACGGAACAACTCCGGCTGGAGGTGAATGAACTGAAGTCCAGCCTGATCACAGAACGCGGAGCAGTGAGGGCCCTCAGGTGAGTCCTTGTGGCATTTGCTGCTGATCTTGAATGGGATGCGATCATAGATTTATGGAGTGGATAATACGAACATATTTAAAGGCTACTTTAAGTCATAACATTCCGTTTTTTTTAATACAAAAATACGTTCACAGTGAGAGGTATTCAGCGACATTTATTGACCTTTACTGATTAACGGAAAATTAATCTGTGAAACTACAAATGTATTCCATTATATATTATTATATATTATACCTGTATATATGATTTTTTTAGTGCGCAATAGAAATCATTGGAAATTATAGGAATAAAAATAAGTTTTCTGTGTTCAAACATCTAACATCAAAGCCCACATTAAGTTAGTGAATAGATAATATTAGTCTGTGAAATTTTAGAATTTACTTCTTACCCCATTTTATCATCCATTTCCAATTCCAGGGCACAAAACGACGCGGATAGCCGCCGCTGGAAGAGCGAGGTGAAGAAGCTCCAGCACACGCTGGACGTTGCCAAGAAGAGCAATGGAGTAAGGAAACCCATCGAAACGGGCCCAGAATCGGGCGGCACGCAGGTGACCGCCGACGGCCTCATCAACTATGAAATCCAAAGACTGACTAACGAGATCGCCGTGCTGAAGGAAGCAAATCGAACCAAGGAGGAGAAGACCCAGGTGAGCTAGTTGTGTCTAATCAGGCTTTGCATGTTGCATGATACCGCTCGTGAGCTAGTGCCGCCGCCTCGTTACCGCCCAGTTGAAGTTGTGGGTCAAGTGCTCCCAGATGTGCACCAGGCTCGCCACCCCGATCCCCACCAGCCACAGCGAGAATACGGCCTGAAAATGCTGCAGCTTAAGGACCACGGGGTTATCGGTGTTCCCTCGCCGACGTTGCACCATCTTCACGCCCGACTTGATGAAGGCGGAGTTCATGATGCGGTCCCAGTAGCGCTCGAAGCCAAACTCGTGCGAGCTGCGGATCAGGGAGTCCAGGAAGCCCAGATAGGGCGATCCGTAGGGCACGATATAGACGGCGTGGAACGGCACCAGGCAGGTGTTCATCAGGTGGAAAACCGGACGGCCCAGCTGCATGTGCATCCGGTTGTTCACCTGGAAACGAGCAATGTGGTACTTCTCCAGATAGGCATATCTGGAAGGCAGGGAAATAACGAAAGATTATTGATAGTATAGGGTGTTTTTACAACAATATAATTAGAATATATATATGTATTGTACATACCTGCGATCGTTGTCCCTCAAAAGTTCGTACATCACGCCCTCCGGCATTTCCAGCATTAACTCCCGGATCCTAGACTCGTGCTTGTGTCCGAGGGTCAGGAAATGCTGGATGTGCTTCAGGTGCCGCGGGCGGATCAGGATGCGATAGTGAGACCTGGCCAGAGAGCCCAAGTTATTGATATCCGGCAGGTAAGGCTGGAACACCATCATGCTGGTCAGGTTGCCCCTGAACGCGGAGCAGATGAGCAGTCCAAAATACAGCCAGAAGATAAGGAACAGCCGAAGGGAGTGGTTGTGTGGTATGTGGGTCATGGGCAGGGTTAGGGCCCCGGCGAAGAGCTGCATGGGAACACCGCCCACGCCAGAGCGCAGTAAATAGCAGAAAATATTGCCCAGTATTAGGGAGGCCAGGATTAGGGTCCAGCACAGTGGGCCAAACGACCTGAATATGTTCCAGAAAGTGGGAGCAGTCTTGGCCTTCGGGACAATCACGCACAGATCATCCCTCGTGTGGGAAACCGTGCTCTCCGCCTTATTCTGAAAGATATCCGGTGTTAAGAAGCGGACGTTCATGGCCACATCCACATACTCCTTGGCCACCTCCATGAAGCAGATTTCCGAGCTGGAGTTGTGATTATGATAGGAATGCGGCTGAGTTATTATCATGGTAGCGTTCAGCCTCTCGGCCACATAGCCCGCCAGCAGGCCATCCGTGCCCAGGATAATTCCCTGCCGCCAGAAGACCGCCCTCACGTCGTCCTTGTAGATGCACATTCTCAGCGGCTTCCTCTGCATATTGGGAATGGTTTTGGGGAAGAGCTGCCCTAAGGTGGGCAGACCGCCCGGCTCGTGATCCACCGGTATCAGGTAGTTATCCGTGAAGGGATTGTAGCGATAGGCATGCAGGCGTTCATCTCGACAGTAGAGGATCACTATGTTCAGCAGCCAGAGCTTCCAGAACTGCCGGAAACTGGCCCGCATCCAGGCATCGGTGACGGCGTCCGAGTGTCTCACCAAGAGGAACACATGCGACAGATGCTTGGCGGCGGATTTCTTACGGATCAGCGACAGTTCCAAGGGCTGGGTGGTATTCGTGATGATCATCACCATGTACATGAGTATTCCGTCATCCTTGACCGCCTCCAGTGGGCAATTTTCGTTTCTGGCAAGAGAATATCATTTCTAAGATCGAATTCTTGAGTATTACAAATAAGTTTTGCTTGCTAAAATATTTTTTAGCATAGAGTTAGTAAGGTAGAATTTTCAGCTTACTTTAAAGAAATGTAGGATATGTAGCACTTGGTCACCTCCTTCAGGATCAGGCCCGTGTTCTCGTACGAGGTTTCGTTTTCGAAGTACACGAAGAGCACCTTGATCCTGGCTCTGCAGAGGATCTCACTCACTTGCACCATCAGGTGAGAGGTCATCTTGGGGAGCAAAGGTACACGATTCTCACCAGCCCCGCCCAAGCGGGCCAGGACTAGGAGGAGCAGGAAATGTCGTAGCCACTGGAAGGACATTGCGCCAACTGTTTGTCCCGAGCGATGGCACCTTTGTTTTTATACCCAAAGCCAATTTCGATATGGCAATTTCGTTAATGCTCGTCATATCAGCGGAGGACGTTAGGCAAATATTGTGCCATATCTTTTCTGCTTTCACTACCTTTAAAGGGACATTTCAATTAGAGTTGGTTAGGGTTTTTTATTACTATACTGTAGTCGATTTATTTATACATCTGCCATGGAATTGTGATCGCATTATGCTTATTATATATATGCAAATAAGCTTGCTTAATAATTATTTAAATGCCTTAATAAACTTATAATAAAATGATTGCTGTTGCTTTTGAAAGTAGTTTTAGTTCATAGTTTCGTTCCAAACTGGGGTTAATAAACATATTTAAATATGCCTTAATAAAGTCATGTGAATATATAATAAAATAAATACAAGACGAACCTTACCTCGATTACCTATATAAAATAATTAGTTAAAACTAGATTAACATTTATTTTATGATACTTTGAGCTACCCATTTTACACAAACACTGCTTAGAGTTCCAGAATATGCGAAGAATTTTTAATAAGTCAGCTTTATTTACCACTTTAACTTTCTCAGGCAGTGAAAGTATATTTGGATGTTCTCCATGTTTCAAGCTGTTCTAATTTGTATTAAAATGAATATACCTTTAAAGGGTATGTGGATCTCCTATACTTTTCGTGAACTTTCCTTACCAGTTCTTTTTGTAGTTTTCCGTTTGGTGTGTTTTTGTGTCTCGTTTGGTTAATGGATGTGCGACCTAATCGCAAAGTGCAAACTAACAGCATGGATTGGCTTTAACCCCCTCAGTACCGCTGCAGGGCTCCTGCACACCCGCACTCCCCTGTTAAAAGTTGGTCTATGACTTGACGATTTCTTGCAGATTATGGGGCAGGCTGATAGACTCAAGGCTGCCGATATGCGGCAATTGAAGAACGCGTACGAAAACCGATTGACTCACATACAGAAATCAGCCAAAATTGAAATAACACGTTTGGTAAGTTGTGCGTAGCGGCGGCTGGCTAACGGGTCACCGAAACTAGAGTCGAGAGGGGGGCAAGCGGGAACGGAACCCGACGGCGACGGCGGCGGCGGCGCACTCAGAAGCGGACGGGCAACTTTTCATACCACTTCGGAGACCATTGAAATTCATATGTGCATTTTTGGATGGATTTGCACAGTCGAAAAACCAAAAGTCAAGCCATTGTCTACTAGCTCTCTAGTGTTATAAATTACCTTGATTTTATACATTTTTTATTATTTAAATAAACTATTACTTTCATTTTGCAAGCCATTTAACTTTAAGTAAATATACTTTATTAATATGGCACCTACTTCCGGTTTTAATAACTCTTTTCTTGTGAATATAGGGATTTTCCTACAGTATATTATTTGGAATTATTTATAAAATGCAATTCTCTGATCTAGAGTTTAGTTTGCTTTCAATATCTGTAGTAAAATTAACAAAATAACTTATTTAGCTTAAAGCTAAAGTTTCTAGAGGCTGTGTTCCATCCATCTTAGCTGTGTCTGAATCCTTTTATAACATATAAAGTATATATCAACCACCAGATATTACATTTACAATTAATTCTGAATCCTTAGAAGAGAAATAAACATATTTATACCTTCTAATCCTCAATAACTTAACCTTTGCTTGCAGCTAGAGGAAATAAAAACCAAAGAACGTAATATAGGACAACTGAGGAAGGACTTGCTGGCACTTCAGAGTCCCAAGAAACAGCAACAGCAACATCAGCGGCAACAGAATAATGAAGCCAAGGTGCCAGCGACGACGAAACCCAAAACGAACACAAACGAAACGGGCCAAAAGCCAAAGAAGAAACCCACAACGAACCCGGCGAAACCCACAGGAGAAACCAAAGCCGAAAACGAACCAGATACAGATGATATAAAAGATATACAAAATCCCATACGCCAGGCTCAAGTTACACCTGAGGTGAGTTGCCGTCTTTTCGTGCTTTATTTTCTTTGGTTTATAGCTTTTTTTGGAGTGGGGCCAGGCACTTGAACTTGTCCGGAGGCTTGGGTTAAATGCTAAGAGCCACAGTATCTCTAGCTGTATCTGTACCTCTGTGCTCTGTATCTCTGCCCGCTGGAGTATCTGTATCTGTATCTGGCATCTCGGCGGTTATGGACTATTGGCATGATCTATGATATAATTTTGCGTTAGTTATGAGAATGGCAGAGACAACAATCGCCGCGTCGATAAGCGGTGGGCAAAATTCGAAAAAAGTGCAGAAGAAAACCTGCTCAGCTGCGGCAATTGTTGCAGTTGCAGCCGCAGCAGCAGCAGTGCAAGTGTTGCAAGTGGATCGCTAGAGCCCTGTCTCTCTCCTTCTCTCTCTAGAAAGAGAGGCCCGAGCGGACCTGAGCCGGTTTTTCGCACTCACTCACTCAGTCAGTCACTTTCTCTCCCGCCGCTCGAGAGTGTACCGCTCGCATGAATGGTCGTCGTCAGTTCGGGTTTTCAGTTCGCCGACGTCGCAGGTGTCTCAGCAGCTCAGCAGCTCAGTGGCTCAGGTGTGCGGTGTACGGTGTGCGCCCCACAAAAACAAAAAAAATTTATAAATAATACAAGAGAATCCCGAAGTGAAGTGCACAAATCAAATGGGTAAAAATGCGAGTTCAAAGAGTGCATAATTAGGTGAAATTCACTGCTAATTCTGGGCCATTCATTGGCCCAAACCCAGTGCATTGTCTTCTGCTCAATGCCAAAAATGAAGGAACCACAAGCCGAATACAATACACATGCCGCGGTGGATCGGTGGTTCGGTGGATCGGTGGATACATACCACAACAAACAATCGTTACTTTTGAATTGAGTTTCGGGCAGCTACAAATCATAATAGGAAAACCCATTTACAGCTTGTCTTTCACTTTTGCATTGTTTAACGCACACACGAACCCATAATTTCACCGCGTTCGCACTGTAGTTTAGTGAAATATGCCAAAAACTATCAAGAAATTAATTGCCTTTCACACCGCTCCCCCGACTTGTCCATTTATGTGGCCGATCCGATCCGATCCGTTCCGTTCCAATGATCGAATTCGATTTTACAGTTCATTAATCGCGCCTGCTCGTAATTGTTTTTATCGATGCCAAAGTAGTCGAGAATTTGTTATGGCCAAGACTGCAGATCCCAGATCCAGCTGGGGATCACCCAGCCATGACAACTGACTTGAGTTCCAGATCGGGTTTGAATTCGGATTCGGATTCGGACGCGGATTCGGCTCTGGCAGATCTCTTTAATCCCAGCTCGGATGTCGTAGAGTGCGCAAGTTTCTAGCAGCCTGGCTATCATTTGCATAGCCAAGTGCAGCAGTGGCAGCAACAGCAACATCATCAACATCGGGGCAACGATGTCATCTAGCAACAAGAAATAGACGCGGCATCAATAAATACACCCAGAGAAAACTACGTACTGGAATTCCTTGTTTTTTAACGACCCCCACAACTCCATCAGGGGTTAGCCACCTCCAGAAGATCATAAAAATGTGTGAAGAATTAAGTGCCCCATAAAAAACAGTGACTAATTTGACACAATTAAAAGGTGCATTAACTTCTCAAACAAATACCTTCAAAACACTCTTGCATCCACCTACAATGAGAAATTAAAGAGTTCTACAAGAGATTTAATTAAATTGAAGAGTTTTGAGTCATTAACGAGCTTGTCTTAAAAATAATTACCCATTAGTAACCAGCAGTCAAATCTTATACCTATTTTAACTTCTTCTTGAAGAACAGAGAATTAAAGAAAGAGAATGAAAACTAAAGATAGTCCAGATTTTCCTTATAAGAAAAAGGCCTTTAGCCTTAAAAATTCATTGCTAATATTAGAATATAATAAAATAAGAAAAATAATATAATAAAATAAAATGTGATATACATTTTATTACCCAGCTACCAAAAATAATACTTATTTTATCTTCTTTAAATAAGAAAAAGCCTAACAAAATTAAAAGTGAATATATTTCTGTATTTACAAGTGCTCATATCAGAATATTAAATTAATAGGCATCATTGATAGATTTTAAAATATTCAAAAATATATTCTTTACCAAATTATTAACCTTAAACTCACACTTAAGTATATATTTGGTCCATATTTGCTCATAAATCAAATAGTAATAGTTATATTTTCGCCTGTGTACAACAAAGCCAGCACTCTCCCCTAAGAGTCTTTGAGGAAAAAGTGTGTGTGGCTGTGGGGAGTGTGCGAGCGCTGTGTGCTGTGTGTGCACACCTCCAATTGGGGTCAGTGAAAAGCTTTTAAAAATGTTAACGCTATTTTAAATACGATATGTTGCTACGACTATGACTATGGGGCCTGCAGAAATTTAGTCATCCCCATCTTCCCATCATGTTCCATCGCCAAACGACAGTAAAAGCGAAGCGATGGAACCGCCACTTCGGCGATGATGGTGATTATGGCTTTGATGTTGCTGCTGATGATGATGATGATGATGATGATGTTGCTAAAACAAGACGCTACCAATATGCAAAGTAATCACAACACAAAAAGTGTGCAGACAACAAAAACAACAACAACAACAACATAAACGACATGTGAGAGAGAAAAAGGGGTGTGTGAAATGGAAATGTGAACCATATGCAAATCGCGAATCGTTTCGCCGAATGTGTCTATAAATTTCGATGTTTTAGTGAAATTACCACGGTGAAAACTATATGCCATCAAAGAGACGAAAAAGGCTGAAAACCTGAAAACCTGAAAATTGCGGTTAATTGTTTTTATAAACACTCAACACCCAACACCTTCATGTGTGTGACTGGGAATAATGCATAAATACGCCTGACAATGGATTACTACTACGACCGGAGAGATGTCAAGGTAATTGACCAATTGACCAGTCCAAAGTTAAAGCAAATATAGTATAAGCCACTTCTCCAATCCGTAGTTTAAGCCATTTAATAGCCGCCTGTTCTGGGAACCCTTGTTACTCACCTCAGCACTGTCATTGCTCATACGACGCGTACGCCATAGCCATAGCCAATTAGCCGAAGGGAGATCAATATCTGATTTATGGGTATGGAATGGCGGGGGCGATCGCATAGCAGACGCGTCAAATTGGCGCTAAGTGTATATAATACGATTCTAGAATAAACAAAGAGGGGGAGTTTCATATTTCGAAAAGGGAAATGAGTTTTATGATTTAGTTAATTGATTCCACTCGTTGTCATAAAATATTTGTGGACATTTCATGGGGGGTCATAAAAATAGTAAATATAGAATATAAAAAGTGAACAAGGTACATAAATAAGTGTATAAGTACTTAAATGTTTTATGGGAGATATAATTACATGTATTTCCGAACAAAAAGAAACCCCTCACTCTCTCTTTCTAATTAACTCTCTAAAAAATGTTTAATTGAGTTCAGTCGCCCAGCTTTTTTAGGAAGAAAGGAAGTAAACAACGAAGTAAACAGATGATTAAATTACATTTCCTACAATTAAGTGCTTAATTATTAGTATTCGAATTGCCTTTAAATCTCAAATAACGTAGACTAAATGATGACAGCTAAATATACAATTTTGTTTCGAAAGCTGGGGCTCCAATCAGTAACCCAAATATTAATTAAATTTAATTGAATTTAAGATAATGTCTAATAAACATCTTTACAAAACTGGAGCTTATCGGCCTCCATTTAATCCACTTTCGAAAACCATTAAGAGATCATCTTTGATGATTGACTATCCATCCCATCGGCTATATCCAAAGTTTCTACAGCCTGATACACAGCGCACGGCGTCTATAAAAATTTAGCAAATTTCTGTTTGGCCCACAAAAGGGGGCCATCATCCAAAAAGCAGCTGAGGCCGCGACGGATGAATAATTACCCATTTGTGGTATCTCAGATCGAAAGGGAAAGGCATCGGAAATCGAGTATCGCCACAGTCGGATTCCCCAGTTAATCCGCGGGTTCGTTGTGCGATATCGATGCAAATAAACGGGCCGCAATGCATATATGTCAACAGGCCCGTCCGAGTCCATTCATTAGTTCAATTAGCTTATCCCCATCGCTGGAGTTACGCTCGGCTGGCCCTCCTGACACACCAGCAGATACCATATACCATATACCATCTGCAATACAATACAATATAATTCATTAGCGCATATAAACTTTCGCTTTCGCAAGATCAAATCAAGGCAGTGCCTTTGTGCGGAGACTCAAACCTGAATTACAATGCCAAATGCAAATATAAGATAACTTATATACCTACTAGTTGGTATTTACAGTGGCGCTCAAGATGGTAGCACTAAGAATATATAAGTTAGATTTAAATAAGTTACTTAAAACAAGAAAATGTACACTATTTTGGGACTGACTAACATGTTTTCATGGTAAAATCCTCCCAAAACTTAACTTCACCTGAGGAGGAAGTACTAAAAGAGACATTGTCATTTTCCGGAAGACAGAAGACAGATTTTAGGGCTAGCTGGGTGACCGCAGCTGTATGTAAGGCACCGGCGATGCCTTTTGATGGCTGCTGTTACACGTAATCGTCCACGGACCGGGGGGAGTCGAACCCGGAACGCTGCATCTTGGATCTCTGCTTTGGCTTTGGCTACAGCCGCCTCGTTGCAGTGGCAGTTGCACCGATCGAAGTCAAACTCGAAGCCGAAGTCGAAGTGAAACCTGTCTGCAGAAAGGAAAATCATTTCACACAATCACAATCACAATCACTTGGCCCGCGGCTTGTGCAAACAAACCGACAGCGAGACATAAACACACCTACATATGCATCCGAGTATCTCCGCAACTCCGCATCTTCGCATCTCCGCATCGTATATGGCTCAGCAGGCTGGGGGACTGCCGACAGATTTACAAACAATCCATCCATCGAGATCGAGCGTTTGAAATCAACCCGATGGCGCATCTCCGTCTCGCAACGTCGACGCTGCATTTAGCGCAATCTGCATATGGCATCAATAGAGCCATCAAGCGGTAGTTCCCCGGAATCGAGGGGATCGCGGGATTGCAGATGGGAGATGGAAGATGGCAGATCGGGGCCTGGAGCCACCTTGCTTGCTTAATCTTGCCGAGCACGTTGATCGAGTTCGTTAACCGGCCGTTATGCAAAAAGTTCTCTTGGAATCGAACCAAGAAATTACCATAACGGTTAGCTCTCCGGCAGAGGCGATCGTCGTCGGGGGCTCTTGACTCTGCCACCGCCGATTATATCAATCGGAGACGTGCAGGCATGCGACACCAACGCCGGCAGCGATAATTCCAATCCAACACCGATCCCAAGCACCAACGGCATAAGTAAAAGCAACGCCGACGCCAAACTCCATTTTCGGGCCCAGACCCTGGACTCTCATATATGAACGTGTAGTGACTGCACTTAGAAAAAAGAAGTGTCCATTGAATATCAATTGTGAGGTTGAAGGAGGGAACAAGAAGGATATATTGTGAAGCGCTTTTTATGCATTAGTAAAATGATAAAATAGTAAAGTCATTTTAATGGTTCCTTTTATTTGTGTCAGAGATTTGTAATTTTAACGAAATAATATTTAAATTAAACACAAACATAATTTATACTGAAAATTATAAACTTTCATTTTATCCATTTTAAATTTAATATAGACATAGACATAATATATATAGTAAGATAACAATATTTTCTTAAACCTCAGAACAGTTTTATTTTGATACAAATTTTATTATTCAATTTGTTTCAATAAAAATGCATCAATTGAATTTTAAATGTAACATACCGACTTTCAAGAAAATACATCATTAAAAAATATATTTTCTTTAGCCCAAATATGTCTCTAAAATAAAGTCTTTAGACACCATTTCCTTATGTTCATTGTTTAATTTAAAATGCATAAAAAACGTGACACAATTCGTGGTTCTTATGCCCATATTAATTGTTAGTCATTATAGGTTTGAAGAATTAAAACAAATGTTATTATTGAGTATAAGGAACCAATTTCTAAGGCATTATAAGATATTAAAGAGATATTCAGGTTTAAGAACACAGTTTTTTTCCCAGTGTTTGCGGTTGTGAAACGAAGCGATGAATGCGGTTGGTCATTGCACCGACTGGGCCCGGGCTCTCGGGAAACCTTTTTGGGGTGTACCTCGTTTCACAATTGATTAATGATTTCTCTTCATGTCCGACGGGGCCCACAAATTAGCATAATGCAGCATTATGCGTATAATAACACTGCTATTATGGGTGTTATATAAAACAAGCGATTGACATGAAAGCAAACATAACTGGGCGTTGCTTGATTGGAAAGTGATTTGGCTTTTCGAATTGGGCCTGGCTCCTCCGGTCTGTGGGTTAGGGCTTAGAGCTTAGAGTTGCAGGCTAATTAGCTGACAGGCCTGATGGATGGCATCGTGACCATGAAAATCGTGATGAGAGCCGCCGGATAAAGCGAAAACTTGTGAGTTAGCTTTAGCCTTAGACTTGGGCTGTGCGTGGAGTTTCATGATTCACGACCAGGATCGAGCGGAGAGCAGCGAGCAGCAGTCCCGATGCCTTGGCCCAGCCAAGTGATCCGGCAATGCCACGCACCTCACGACCATGTCAATGAACCCGCCTTTCAGGGGGCACAGGGGTATCCACATTGTTCGGATCAAAAGCAAAAGCAACCTGTACAAGTCGTCCACAATGGCAGTGATTTGGCGCTTTTGGCCAAATGTGTGTCTGTGGCAAGAAATCAAGTCATAACTGTTAACACACATGTAAAGAGCACGCCACAAAGCGGAGCGTTCTTTTCTCCATTCTTCTGTTCTTTCACATTCTACGCTGGACGCTCTACGCTCTACGCTCTACACTCTACGTTCTACAGCCTAGGTTCTACCAGAAGACCAGATAAAAAATAAAACAGATTCTTTTGTTAAGTGCGCTGGTCGGCCAAAGAAAACGTGGGGAAACGAGAGTGCTGGCACAAATGTAACTGTGGCACGACATTTTCTAATTTTCTTTTCGACTTCCACTCTCCTCCGCCCCGCAGATAACCCAACTCAAGAACATTGAGCTAATCAACAATTCGAAAAATGCGCATAAATCAGCGCTCGAGATGCGCACAACAACAACAACTACAACCACAACAACGTCAGTGAAGAGCGGCCAGGCGAGCGGACTGGATGACGAGATGCGGGCCACCACCTGGATGACGACGCTCCACAGCAGCCATCCGGCCCTCAAGCCAAAGGTGAGTACTGGTGCCGCTCTATATGCCATATAGTACCATCTTAATTGAATCTCCTCCACATCCCAAGGACCACAACTCGGACACAGACTCGGCGCTGTCCTCGGCCCCGCCTTCCATCAGCCCGCAGCCGCCCTCGAGCGGATCCGACAGCGGCGTCATCTGGCAGACTGTAAGTACCCGGTTGTCCAATTGATGACTAGGATGAGTTGGCTCTTAAATTAAATAGGCAAAATGATTAATGAAACTCGGCTGTCGGTTGCGATTTAGTTTAGACAGATGAAACACTAGTTATGATTCATAACTATGATTTTTGTACTTAGATTTCCAACAAAACCGAACCTCTTAATGAGAAGATGTTTCAAAAGATTAAAATTATTTATAGTATTCCCATATATTTTTCTTTAACAAATGAGTTAACTATGAGTTGGTTTATCTCGGCACTGTAAATACTATTCTGTTGCTTTTGTTGTCAAGTTGAAAAAATATTCCAAACTTCATGGAAAATATCAATGAATTTCCGTATATTTAAAGTACTTAAAATATAATCCATGGTCACTTCAGAGAGTAGCGTTTATATTTATTAAAGCAAACTTACTAGCGGCTGGTCTTATGATAAACGTGGTTTTTAATTTTTGTGAATTTATAGCTTTGTTTTATAATTAAAAAGTAAAATTCGTTTGAGGTGCCCTTTTAAAAGAGTAATTTATATTTGGTTTCTTATTAAACAAAAGTAAAGAATTCTCCAGCATTTAATAGTCATAGCCATTTTATAATTCAATTAATTTAATACTTACGGTTAATGGTAATTAAAATGCTTTAATAGATATATATATAATAGAATAGTCTCGAAAAATTAACGACATCTAAGAAGTGTGTGAGTGTCTGAGCCTGGAATATCTAGAATAGATTTGTTTACATTTCTTTTAAATCCACCCCCGTTCCTTCTTTGCAGCTGCAGGACATGGACAAACTGCAGAAGGAAGCGGAAATGTACCAGAAGGAGAACGAGCGCCTGCAAACCGAGGTGCAGCTGATGAAACAGGAGCTGGAGAGCGCGGAGCAGGCGGCCCGGTCTAGCGGCAGGAAGCAGACACAGATCGGGGAGCTGGTGCAGCGCATCAAGGAGCTGGAGGATCAGCGATCGAGCATCGAGGACGAGACCAGCGAGCTGCGCGAGCAGAACGAACTCCTCGAGTTTCGCATACTCGAGCTGGAAGACGATAGCGATAAGGTAACGAAAGACGCCTCAGAAATCACTCAAATCCAGTTTTCGAAACCACTCAGGCGAGTGACTCACGCGGGGGCTCGTTTATGAATGAATCGAGCCATTCATTCGAACCGAACTCGAGTTCGGTTTGAGCCGCGATCAGCGCTTTTGGCCAGCTTCGTGTGCTTCGCGGAGTCTCTCAGTTTTGTTTGGCGTCTAAGCCCGCGCGGAAATTGTTTTGGCTTAACGGCAGCAGCAACAACAATCTTTCTCTTTCTGTTACTATTACTGTGTGTTTTGGTTTCCAATTGAAATTGTTTCAGTGGAGCAGCCGCGGTTAATGGCAAGCCCATTACCCTGTCTTACCAAACAGCCAGGAATCGATAACTGCGGTTAAACTTTCCAATGGTTAGTGCGTCCGTCCACTTGAGAGAGGTTTATGTCACCTCGCATTTTTGTTTTCATTTTGATCTGTGCTTGTGTCACTTTACATTGCCAACTAAGGTTTTGATCGACGCCTACAATTTTACCTCGCTTCTTGGCCATATAAACGGTTTGGCCTAAGAGTTGTCTTAGCCAAATCAGAGATGAGCTTAAAAGGGTAGCACCCCAAGTGGAAGCCATCTACGAATCTTGTTATACTTACGATTGTTTTGTCATTACTCATAGACAGTCGAAGTCTCGAAAAGAGACTTTGTCTGCCCCACACCTTCGTGTTGCCCATTAATCTGGCTGAGCCGAGGTATGTTGGGCCACTTGGGAGTCAGTCATAATTTATAAATGAAAGCATTGGGGGAATAGTATTTGCGCTTGAAATTTTTAAATGTAGTATATTAAGACTTTAGTTATACGGAAAATATATGGGATTTAATCTAGGGTATATAGAGCTGGTAGAGAAGAATTAAGTTACTCAAAATCCACAGATTAAGTCAAACCCATTGTATTATTTGTTTAGAAATAATTCTTAAACTATATCATGAATTATTTTATTGGATCATATATGGGAAAGTATATGGGATATAATCTAGGGTATATAGAGCTGGTAAAGAAGAATTAAGTTAATCAAAATCCACAGATTAAGTCAAAACCATTGTATTATTTGTTTAGAAATTATTGTTTAACAATATCACGAATTATTTTATTGGTTCAAGGCTTTGTAGATGTTCGAATTGCATATGCGTGTGTAAGAAATAGAGGAAAAATAGCTAAATATCAGAAAAAGATAGCAACACATTTTTGTAATATGGCATAAATATAACTGTGACTTAAAAAAATAGGTATTGTTCTCTAAAAAAGGATAGAAAAGACAAAAAAAATAAAATGGCCGCACTGGTGCGTTGCGTTCATGCTGTGCATACTGTGCGGTAAAGTAACTTACCTTAGCTAGGGGTATCCATAGTTCGAGGCCCTGTTCGTGGCTCCATTCTGTTGTTATTCAGTTTCGGTACGTTTAATTTCTAGAGCCGAGCTGGCAGCCAGCAGCCAGCAGCCAGTGCCAGCGAAGTCGTTCAGCTTGAACATCCAATTCACTCGGCTAATTGCAATAAGCCAAAGTAATTATGCGAACAACTGCAAAGTGAAATTAGTCGGTGTTCGGTGTGTTCGGTGTGTGTGCATTGGAGAGGGAGCCACCTGAAGCGTCTAAAGCGGAGCATTAATTCCATGCTAATTCTGGCTAACTGTTAATCAGCCTCTATATACTGTATATTATATATATAATCCCTGTGTTCTCGATTCCACTTGCGACAGATGGAGAGCACTTGCGAGGGGCATTGCCAGCGGCTGCAGGATCTGCTGGAGCAGTCCTCGGCCCAGGATCTGGAGGATCGGGAGAAGCGGTGTCTGCAGCAGTTGCTGCAGTGTGTCCAGCAACTGGATCTGGATGCTATGCTGCCAGGCGAGCAGGTAAACTAAATAAAAGTCTCCTTATATTTAAGTATACATCTATCTAGAATGATCAGTTCCATAGCTGTTTAAGTTCCTTACTTAAGATCTTAGAAGCTTTATGTTAAATAACTTGATAGTTTCAAAAGATATGTTCGTATTTCCTAAGCCAGCTCAGTCCTGTTTGTCAGTTAATTTCAGTAAGACATTCGTAGAATTTGTTGCGAATATATACAATCTATATACATATAGATTTATAGACACACTGATATCCAAGTTATTCCCACACTTTTGCTTGTTTAATCCCCAATTTTATGGATCATTTCGGACTCCGATATCGGTAAATTGGCGCGCAAAAATTCAAGTTTTATATTATTTTTCGTACCCAGAACCAGAACCAGAACGCCCGGCGGCAGAGCAACCACACCCCAAGTCACAGCCACAGCCAGAACAGTCACAACAGGATCGTGGCCACAGTGCAGCCGTATAGCAACTGTGCCACGCCCTCGGCCCCGCCCACGCCCAGCAAGAGGCACTGCAGCCAGGTGAGCTCGTGGCAGAGCAGCAGCCTCAGCGAGAGTGGAGTGTTCGTGGAGTGCGACCTTGCCCCGCTGACGCCGACGCACTCGCAGGGCCATCCGCACCTGCAGTTCTACCAGGAGCGGCTGGAGCAGCTGGAGGGGAAGCTGTTGATCTACGAGAGCAGCGGCGATACCCAGGCCCGACACCTGGCCCAGCGTTTGCAGAAGGAACTGCAGCTGGAGAAGGACCTCAAGGAGCTAGGCGACCGGGTGGAGCTGCTCATCGACCAGAACGCCCAGTTGGAGGAGGCCAAGTGCGAGTTCGAGGAGGCGGAGAACGACACCCGGCTACACCTGCAGCGCAACGAGGTGGAACTGGAAATCCTGCGCCAGCGCAACGTCGAGTTGGAGTTCGGCAAGGAGGCGTTGGGAGCCAAGTACAAGGATTGCCGTGCCGAGGTTATCATCCTGCGCGAGGATCTCGCAGCTGCCGAGACCCAATTGGAGCATCTGCAATCGGAGCGAAAGCAGGCCCGCAAGGAGCTGCAGGATCTTCGGCAGTCGCTGCCGCTACTGCTGATCTACCGGCTGCTGTCGCTGGCCAAGATGGGCAATAACCTGTCCACCCCGGAGAACAGTCCCCGGCTCACCTCGGGCTACAACGTCCAAGGAGCTGAGGCGAACGGTGCCAAGTTGCACTCGCCGAGCTTTGGCCAGAGTCAGACGGGATTCCACGACGCTGGCGATGCTAGGGAGGTCGTGTACCTCAAGGAGGAGGTGAAGAGCTTACGAAGTCAGCTCAAGGAGCTGAATGCCAGGCACTACGAGGCCATGGAGACGGCCGATTCGCACTGGGTAGATCTGGAGCATCAGTACAAGGAGCGCGAGGAGGCCTGCCGGTCTAAGGAGACCAGTCTCAAGCAGAAGATAGCCCAGCTGCAGGACTGCCTGCGGGAGGACTCCCGGGCGGCGGCCGAAAAAATCCAGCAGCTGGAGGAGGCCGAGCAGGGCTTGAAGACCTGCCTGGTGCGCCTGACCAAGGAGCACCGCGACCTGCTCACCGAGAACAGCACGCTGCAGACCAGCATGGAGAGCATAATGCTCAAGATGGAAATAGAGGCCGAGCACAAGATGCCGCTCACCGAGGCCCTGGAGAACGAGAGGAGGCGCAGCCAAGCCCTCATGGACGACCTGACCTTTGCCAAGAAGGTGCAGCAGAACACAGAGGACCAGTTGAGGCAGGAGACGGACGCCCTGCGCACCCAGATCTTCGACATCAAGAAGGAGTACCTGCACATCGAGGTGACCAACAGCGAGCTGAAGGAGGAGGTGGGCACGCTGGAGAACAAGATCCGCCAGATGGAAACGCAGATGAAGGACTCCGAGGAGCGGGCGCGCTGCCTGGAGGATGAGCTGCGCACCAAGGACGAGCAGTGCCAAATTATGGAGCGCAAGTTGGGCGTTATCCCCGAGGGATTCAGCCTGGCCGACGAGCTCTACGACAGTCCGGCCAAGCGGGCCAAGAAGGACCAGGTGACGGACCTGCAGACGGCCAGTCAGGGATTGGGCATAGCTCTGCTAGACCTGGAGGTGAGGTGGCAACCACATTATATCATTTTCCACAATAACTTAATCTTTATTTTCACAGCGTCGCGAAAGAGAGCTGCCCACCCACAAGGACTTCCAGGCGATCGCGTGCAGCGTCAAGCATCTGGCGGACACCCTCCTCTCCCACAGTCCGTCCGAGGTGAGTGAAGCTGGCAGTCAGCTGCGCAAGTCGGCTGGATCCGATTCAAAAACTAGCTGGGCCTCGGCCCGCGATGAGACAGGTCAGGAGAGTCAAGCCAATCCAGATAGTGAAGTCTCTCAAGCCAATCCAGACAGTGAAGTCTCTCAAGCCAATCCAGACAGTGAAGTCTCTCAAGCCAATCCAGATAGTGAAGTCTCTCAAGCCAATCCAGACAGTGAAGTCTCTCAAGCCAATCCAGATAGTGAAGTCTCTCAGGTTAATCCAGACAGTGAAGTCTCTCAGGCTAATCCAGACAGTGAAGTCTCTCAGGCTAATCCAGAGGCTGAAGTCTTTCAACCAATTCCAGAAAGTCAGGAGAGTGATGTGATGTTTAGCGTTAAGACAACTAGTCAGGCAATTATGCAAAGATTGTCCTCACGCCGCAAGGGCTTCAGGATGGCCAGATTTCGGAGATCGTTTGACGTGTCCAGCGGCCACACGAATCTCCCAGTCCAGGAAACTGTCGAGCAGCCGTCTGACAACTTTCAGAGCATTCCCGATATCTCCCAAGCCCTTACAGGAAGTGAAGTCTCTCAGGGTATTGCGGAGAGTGAAGTCTCTCAAGCTATTCCAGATAGTCAGGAGGGTGAAGTGTTATTTAGCCTAAACACAACCAGTCAGTCATCTTCCTCTCGGCAAAAACTAGACGAATCTAGCCAAGTCCTAGGAACCGTAAAGCAACCGGCTGACAACGAGGGGATCATTTGCGAGGCTTTGTCCTCGTCGAATACGGATAGCGGTAATGATGGTGAGCCGTCGCCCATGAAAAAGGATACGAAGCGGGCAAAGACTCAGCCGGAGGATCTGCAGGTTTCGCTTCCTCGCCGGCGGACCATGCTCCGCCGCTTCATCTACCGGCGCATCTACCGTGGTCGAATGCGTCTTGGCTCCGCGATCAGATCTTTAGGATTCCCCCTACAGCAGAGCCCCTCCTGCAACAGCTTCTACTCGGCGGCCTCCGTGCACACAATTCACTCGGCCAGGTCTGGGATCTCCATGCGATCGCTGCACGCCGATGTGTTTAATATGGAGTGGGAGCGGGTGTCCACAGTGTCTTTTGCTCAGACCGATGAGGTGTGCACTCTGGAGGTGGATATACAGGTCGCTCCGGTGAGCTGCGAGCAGGCGGTGCAGGTGCAGCCGGAGACCACAGAGTGCGGCTCGCAGGCGGACGTGGGCGTGGAGCAGCGCATGCTCCTGATGCCCCTTCGAACCCGCTGCTTTGTGAATCTCGTCCAGAACGCTGTGGACACTGGCTTTGATTTGGCGGCCTTTCGGGCGCGCCTCATTCATTTGTGGGAGGACGATGAAAACTTCCGCGAGAACATTGAACGTATGCAGGATATGTGGACGGAGAGAGAGCACCCGGGGTGGGAAGAGAGCTATGAGGGATTCCAGGGTGTCTTGGGCTGTGTGCGTACCTTGAAGCTGGCCGTGAGGCCGGCATCATCGGCGCTGCTGGAGGAAATAGAGCAGCGGATCAATGCCCGTATGGTGCTGTACCACAAGCAGAAGATGGACTCGGAGTTCTGCTGCACCGTCTACTATCCCGTAGAGCGCCACCACTCCGTGTTCTTCAACGTGTCCAAGTGAGGTCTTATCTCGATCTCCTTCATGTCCTCCTTAGGATGAAATTGCACATAAATGTAAATTACCGAGTGGATTGTTTTTACTTTTAGTTTGGAGCTTAACATGTCTGCTTGGAATTCAATATATATTGAGATTATTTTATTTAGGGATCTGTTAAGTATCTTTTTATTTATTCTATTTATTATAAAATTTATAGAGAATTGGAAAATGAAACTCCAGCGTCGGTCCTTTGGCTTCTTGTCTCGTCGACTTTGCTCGTCGTTCTATTCTCGTCGTCGTGTTTATTTTTAGTTTTTACTCGTCCTTTTTACTCTTCATCTGTTCACTTTATAAAGACGAGTAAAGACTCGTCGTCGTGATCTTCGTTTGCTCATTTCTCTCGATATTTGTTGTCTGGGGTCTAGTTTGCCTTGAGCTTTGCTTAACCATTATTTGGAATCCATTGTCGTATCATCAGTTGATACAGGTTTTTCTCAGATTTTTTTTCAAAATTCGTGACTCCTTGAGAAAATTATGAATAGCCAGACTGGAGACGTGGACACCTTCTTCGACTGCCGGAGTGACGGGGAGGAGGAGAGGGCTTCCGAGTTGGCAGTGGGCCACGGCGATGAGGTGGTCTGCAAGCAGGCTCCGCGGTTCGACGATCCCGTGGAGATTCGTGCCGTCCTAGAGCGGGCTGCCACTGCCACTCAGCGGCTGTTGCGATGCTATGGCGGCACCGAGTCCCAGGGCCCCCGTCCATCGATGACGCGCTTTTATCCAGCGACTCTGGAGGTGAGCGCCCGGCTGCACACGGACGACCATTGCCCCTGTCCCAAGGACAGGCAGTGCAAGCTGCGTGGCGACCCGGTGACCCTCAAGCTACCCATTGAGCTGAATCCGGAGAGCGGTCAGGTGAAAGTGAACATCTTCCAGCCTAAGTCGTTGACCACCGTCTGCGGCTGCAGTGCGTCCGGTGATAGGAAGAAGTCCAAGCACCGAGCGTCCAGCGGCCGAAGTGTGCGATGGTGCAGCAAGGAGGAGCTCTGTCCCGAATGTCAGAAGCGCCTTAGTGGTGGCTTTCCTTGTTCACACTTCCCTCCAATGTGATAGCTTCTCTTGATTAATTATTAATAATCGGATTTATCAAATTTGTAAAAAACGAAGAGAATGTTTTATTAGGGGATTCGTTAGTTTTATGCCCAAAAAATATTATACCCGGTACATAGCGTACAATTCTTCTAATATCTTAAATAATATTATTATTATTACATAATAACATAACTATCTTTCTGTGGACTTTGAATTGAGAACTATTCTCAGCAACATTTCTAAAACACAATTGTTATGACTCTGTCTCGAACTCGGGACCATCAGGTTCATAGTCCTGTATAATACTCATCGCTCGACGGAGGATAACTCGCATTAAGCATGGCCTGTCGACACCTCTAGGACTGCAGATCTGCTTTAAGTGCTTTCCGAGAATAAGTAGGTTTTATCGGAGTAAAATTCCTCTTATATGGACCCAATGAATCACAGCAGCAGTAGGCCAGGTATCCAAGCACTCTGTTCTCAGCTGTCAGGGGTTGGACCTGCTCCCGACCCAATGACCATTAGTTTAGAAACAATTGAGCCGGCAGCACACACTTAAAATTGAATGTGACTTCAGAACTTGTTTTTGGGGAAACAGTTCGAGCCGTTCTAGTATCATGGACGAGGAATCCGACAACCCGCCCGCCGGTATTCGTTCGGCTGCCAGTGGCGGTATCAGTGGCGCCAGCGCTAGCGCCACTGCCAGCGCCGCCACCATAGTCGCTACCACTGTCTCGCGCGGCCACTTTTCGAATCCGAGCAGCTTGACGCTGTCCCGAAGCCTGAACATGGAGTCCACGCGACTGCTCTTCATGGGCGAAAACTTTCGCGAGGGGCGCGTCGACCAGGACGTCTTCTACGATTGCGAGGACTCACCGATGGAGGGCCGGAGTGCGCCTGCGACAAGTCGGTGCAACCTAGACGACCCGGCGGCGATACGAGAGGCTCTGGAACGGGCGGCCAACGCCACCCAGATGCTGCTGACGAACTTCGACAAGGCCGGCGGCTGGAACACTCCATGCGCCGTCACCCTGGAGCTAACGGCCCGTCTGGTGGACACGAAGAAGGGCCGCGCCGCCTGTGCAATGCACGGCAAGCCGGTGACCGTCCAGATGCCGTTGGAGTTCAATCCGCAGAGCGGAAAGATATCTAGCTGCCAGCAGAAAAAGAGGCAGCCACGCAAGAGCCACAAGCCGTCCATCTGCCAGTGCCGCTCCCAGCAGGCGGTGAGCCCCGCCCCGAAGCCCAACTCAGGTAAATCCGCCAGCGAACAGTTCACCGCCTGCGATTCCATGTTGGCCGAGCGTTCGCGATCCGCCGTCTTCGTGGGTAGCTGCGGCGATTCGCACTCCTTTCGGTGCCGCCATGACACGTGCCGGGAACGCTACGATCCGGAGGTGCGCGAGGTGATCTCTATATGCTATCTGCCGGTGCCCGAACCCGAACCGGAATCAGAGCCAGAGGAGGAAGCACCAGTGTCTCAATTTAAGGTAGTGGAGCCTGTTCAAGAGGACCCGAGCCACGTGGACATTCCCGCGCCAGAAGCCGAGCCCGAGGACTTGACAGAGTCCAGTGAGCTCTCCGAGTTAGAGGAAGAACTGGAGGAAAAGGCAGCAGCAACGCCGCAGCCGGAGCCGATAGAGCCTCCGGTGGACACTAAGCGGTACTTTCTGGCTCTGCCTCAGAACAAGGACTTCTCCAACTGCTCGCCTTGCCGCTTCGACCCGAGCCCAATCATGGACGAGGAGGGCAATGTCTTCTGTCCGGGCAACTGCGGCTGCTGCATGTGTCCGTGGATAAAGCGCTCCCTCGAAAACAACTGGGAGCACACCAATGTGAAGGTGTGCCGCTGCGTCCAGCGCGGCACGATCTTTACCAAGTTCGAGGACCGCGAGGTCTGCAGCCAGACCTCCTACTTCGACTTCTGTCCGTGCCGGGAGAAGGCGGAGGCCAAGTATCTGGAACTCTACCACAGCGAGATGTGGAGCCGGCCGGATGGGTTGCGCGGCCGTGAGATAAAGCTGTCTGAGATCAAGGAACTGCTCGTACCTGTGCCGCGCCCCATCACCGAATAAAATGTGTTTGCCCTTCCAAATTCGAAATTCGAATCGCCTGTGTTCTAGTTATCGGTTATCGGTTATCGAGTTCCAAAAGCCACAATAACGTAAGCGACGTAGTTACTATTTATTCTTGATGGTATGAAGTTTTTGGACTTTTGTTGTAACTCTAGTTTGGAAGTTGGATCTTGGACTCCAAATTCGGATACATTTTTGGATATTCTTGAGCTGTTCTGCTCTATTATATATAAGTACCTGGCTTACGTTATATGAGCGATATATAATTGTCGATTACGATTCTCTTTCGGTGTTAATTCGATATATTTACGGTTACTTTTCCCATTGTTAATTGGGAAACGAATTAATTAATTTATATTTTCCTTATATCTTTAAGGTTCCAGTTCATCTTTTAAATAATTTCTTAACTATCCTTTTTCTATATTTTTTGCCATCCCCAGAATGCCCGGCTCTGATGTACGTGAAGGACGAGCGACATTCCGACAGCGACCCCAATTCCCGCCACCAGCAGACCGAGACATCCTACCTGAAAGACCACTGGAAGCCGTCGCAGAAGGGCCGACCACAGTGCCAGACCACAGAACCCGATGATCCGCATGCCAAGCCCTCGCAGACGGAGAACTCCTGGTTGCTAGAACACCACAAGCCCAAGGCGGCCTCAGACCAGGGACCATCCTGCTCATGCGACTCGCAGCGGTCCAAGTCCGCCGACCCGCCGCCAGTCAAGAGCCCCGTGTGCACGTGCCACTCGAAAATCCAACCGCCAAACAGCCAAAAGGCCAGTCAGGAGAAACCCTGCTCCATGAGGACATCGGTCAACGAGTCCAGTGCGGCAGGGACATCGTTCAAGAGTGCGCTGACCACCTGCACCAAGGAACTCCTCGATCCCTGCACCTGTGGCACCAAACCCCCCTACTGGGCTGGGCAGAGCAATGTGGTGACCGGCCCATCCTACAGCATGGCGATGGATCCCAGCACATCGAAGGGCACCGCCACCTCGTTTCACAGCAGCCGAACCTATGCCCCCATCTTCGAACCGGATCCCAACAGGCCGCAGGGTAAGCCATGCCGTTCCAAGAGCCTTGCCAGTATTCCAGAGGGCAGCAAGACGGATCAGCCTAACCGGAGCACCATGACCTGGCTGTCCGCTTTAAAAGATCCCGACAGCGAGGACCGCCTTTCCAGGAAGTGCCAGAAGTGCGGCGAGAGGATAATCTGCCCGGAAGCCTCGGTCTCCTGCCCGCCAAGTCAGGCCAATTATCGCAAGGTTGCATCGCCCTCCTTTGGAGTGAATTACGATACCTCGGCCACCACTCGATCCCAGTCGATTGTGGGCAAGATCACCTGTCTGTGCCCCTCGGAAGAGAGGGCAGTGGCATGGCCCAAGCAGTCGGATGTCAGATCTATCGCTAAGTGCACTTGCGAAGCGGACTTCAGGGATGCGGATGGCACGTCGGAGGGCATGGTTCAACCCTGCACCTCCGCCAGGATTCAGCACCCATCAGGCTTCTCGGAGCAGGCCGATGCCTCCTTGCGGGGATCAAAAAGGGTCAGCCTGACGCCCCCTGATAGCAAATTCTGCGACTGCCATTCGTCGTCCGACAGTCCCAGCCCCTCCTGTACGTCCTGCCTGCCGCGGAAGTCCGATCCCATCCTGACCAGCCTGCACTCGCACCGGAGCCTCTCCGGCGGCAGTTGTCTGTGCAATGATGACGAATCTCCTCCCGTTGACCTCTCCCAGTCGCCCTGTGTCCTCGATGACTGCCAGTGCTATCAGGATGTATGCGAGACCGAGAAGGTGTGCAGCTGCCAGCAGCAAGACAGTGGCTTCAAGACCCCCGAGGACCTCTGTGGAACTACCTGCATGGCCTGTTCCACGCGCAAGCAGCGCGTCCTCCGATTGGTGGAAGAACTGAGCGCGCCAAGCGGCTGCGATTGCGGCGAAAGTCGCCCCTGCAAAATCCAGCAACTATTTCGGGAACTTACGCTCCTTCTGCGCTCCGAGAGCGAGGATGCAGTGGCTCCGACAGAGGAAAAGCCCTGTCCGCCGCCTGTGTCCTTCGACGAGTGCTGTACCGCTCAGCATGACGGCAATGGAGAAGAGGACGGCGAGGTGCCCATGTCCAAGAAGGAGCTGCAGCGCGTCGAGTGCTTCCACCAGCTGGAGGAGTACCTGCGCAAGTGCTTCCTGCCGCCTCCCGAGCCTCAGGTGCCGCAGTCTGATATTTACGGGTTCGAGTACGACCCGGAGTACACGCCCGATGCCGAGAGAGAGAGCAAGTTCCCTTGTCGCGGTTCGGGCCAGTTCTACGACGTCGGAGATGGTCTGGACAAGAAGGAGCCCTGTACTTGCCGCACAGATGAGGAAAACTTCCAAGACTGCGAGGACGAGGGCGATAATGGGGAGCCGGCCGAGGGCCCTGGCCCTGGCGATGGCGATGGCGATGGCGATGGCGATGGCGATGGCGATGGCGATGGCGATGGCGATGGGAAGCCCGGCGAAGGGGAATCCGACGAAAAGGATCCTTGCCGATGTGGGGCCGACGATTTGTGCGATAAGCTAAGATCCTTTATCGACAGGGAGGTCCAGGAGATAGAGGCCACTGCGAAGGACAAAGAGGTGGAGGACAGAACCACCGAGACTATTCTGAAGGAGCTGTGCGAGGGTTCCACGTTCATGGTGCCATCAAAAACGGAGCCGCCCTGCGAGAAGTCGGAGGAGAAGGGCGAACTGATCGTGTGTCCTTATGCTGGCATGGACTCATGTCAGCCGTGGACCTTGGCCAGACGAGAAACGGCGCCCTATCCGTATAACCTACCGTTCGATCCGTGCGTGCAGAAGGAACCCTCTGAGGAGCCCAGCGCTGGTGAGCCCAGGGGACTCCTTCCCCCAGGACCCCTGACTCCCGACGTCCGGATGCTATGCGAGCAGCTCATTCGCAAGGCGCTCAAGGAATGCGGCCTGTGCCCTGCCGGCAGTAACGAGACGATCACCCATTCCTGCGAGGAGTGTCCCGAGGAGGAAAATGAACCCGAGTGTCCCGACGAGTGTCTTGAGGAGGAGTGCGGGCCGACCAATTGCCATGTTGGATGTCTCTGCTGCCACTGTCGCGCCCTCATCTGCGACGAGGAGTGCAAGACGGTGTCCAAGACCCTGCGCTCCGCCATGTGCGATCCACTATGCGAGATGGTGAGTGTCATCTAGCACATCTAGGGGATCTAGCATCTAATCCGCTTATAAATCTCCCTTGGCTTGTTTCAGAAATACTTCATAGACTCGATGATCATCGATCTGCATGCCATGGACTGTGTGCTGGGCAATAAACAAGCAAAGCCCAAGGTAGGCACTCCACCGAAGGAACCTCTATCACCTCCTAACTAATCCCTTCTTCTACTCTGTAGGATATAAGGGCGAACGATGCCAGCAAGAGCCCGGCCGAGAGCTTCCCGGTCACGATTTCCAATGTTACCAGCCTGGGATGCTCGGCTCTATTCATCCAGTGGGATGTGGCGGACTGCCGTGCTATAGCGGGTTACGAGGTAAGGCTTGATTCCATCTTACGAGTGGAATATCCTTTTAACTATCGTTTCATGGCCCACACAGATTTACGTGGATGGCCATTTGACCAACAGATTCTATAGCTTCCGGCACCAGGCCGGTGTGGTGACCAATGTGGACGTGACCAATCCCCATCAGATTGTGCTGCGCGCCCAGGCGGTGGGTCAGGAGTTTGCTGGCGAGGGCCCCGGGAGAGCTAACGAGTGCGGCTGCCAGGCGGTGACACCCGCCCATCCTGAGATGTTGGCCGGGGCCGAGAGGCCCTGGACGCCCAGTGTCTACTACTACGATCCCAACGCCCAGGAGCAAGGCGTAAAGTGCTAGTCAAAAATCATTATCATACATAACTACGTCGAATATGGAGTATCGTCAGAGAGGAGATGCCACAGTTATCGGAACAAAGGAGCGAGCCTCCCTCACTTTTTAGCTATGTACATATAGTGTTTGTTAAGAGTTGTGTTGCCTGGTTGGGATGCACTGCATCCCGGCCGGAGGATGAAATTACCTGTATGTAGTGCTTTACATAGTGCCTTAAATTTTAGTGTAGTTCTTAAGCAGAGATCAATGCATTGTAAAGGAATTGAAAGCAGATTAATCCATTCAGATGGACGCACGTGTTAGTTGACAAAAACCAAATGCACTTTGAATAAAAAATGAATCTCATTGTTCGAGATACCACAAATAGCTGTGCAGTGTACTTATTATATTCTACAAGGCAAATGATATCATCTTCCCTATTTTGTGAATTGTAAATATCCTAATTGTGTTTTTCTATATCAGGATATGTACTTAAAGGCAAAAGAAAGCATCGCCTCTTGATCAGCATCACCAGACGAGTCATTTTAGCCATATTCGATTTCGTTCAATTGAATTGCAGTTGGATTCATCATTGTTTTCCTAGGAAAAGGATCCTGCGGACTTCTGTTGGTTTCATCAGTCTCATCACTTGTATAAATGTCTTCAATATATATTTTATAAGAAACATGTTTTCTTTTCTAGAAAAATAATTCTAAAATCTATACAATTTATTATTTTAATAATCGAATTCTTATATTATTTTTCTTGTTATTAATATTATTTGTATTATTTTTTCAATTACAAGTCTTGCTTTAGTTGGAACCGAACTTACTATCCTAGTTCATTGCCAAAGTAGTTTGGTTTTCCTTACTTGCTTGCCCCGAAAGCCCAATTTTTCTTCTCTGGAAAACAAATCCTAATGTCAGGCGGGAAAGGAGGTGGTAAAGGAGGTGGAGGTGGAGGAGGCGGAGGCCGTAGTGGTGGCAAGGGTGGTGATGGAGGCGGTAGAAACGGAGGCCGCGGTGGAGCCGCCAAATCAGACAAAGAAAATTCAAGTGAAGAAAAAAACAAAAAAGAGGAAACACGAGATGAATCCAAGAGTAATCCAAAAGACGGAAAAGATGGAGAGTCTGGCGGCGGTGGACGAGGTGGACGTGGTGGCGATGGAGGTGGTGCTGGTGGTGGACGTGGTGGCGATGGAGGAGGCAAAAGATCCAGAGAAGGCGATGACAAGGAAAACAAAAACACTAAATAGTTAAATATATTTATTTGGCCATTCAATTCAAAAATTATGAACCTAGCTGCAGCGTACTGCGAATTAATAAATAATGAGCATAATTAAAAATATATATGTAAATTATAAAATTAATTATCTCGATGGGTGTCAGTTCGTCAAACCCATGATGCCACAGATCGTGGGCCTTCAAATAGGCCATCAAGAGTGCTCTCCATTTCCAATAGTTTTTGTGGCACTGAAATACAACTTTGGGGGAACCATTTCACTCGGGAGCGTCACACGTACTGATTAATATAACAGACAAACAGGCTTTACAGTTGATAAGAAAAGCTTTTCTAATCTATGAATTAATTTTAAACATCAATGAGTGGTTCATTCAGACAGCTTTAAGGTTATCCGTAGGAAAACTTTTGAAATGAATAGTAGTAACCAACTGGCGTAGTAGAACAGGCACTCCTTTCCTTTGACAAGTTGATCTCTTTAGAGAAATTGCAATGTGAGCAGAAAATAAAAAAGTGTGCTGGTCAATGATCAAAAGCAGAATATATATTTCTCGACCTATTAATAAGGTATTTCTAAATATGAAACTCTAACTAAATGGTCCGAAGCGGCTCTCCAAATTTTGGAATATGTACGAACAAGTTTGGTCATCGTAGGCTGGCTCAATCTTATCGCCCTCGATACTGGCCAAAATCAGGAATTTGGTTTGGGGGCTCTGCGAATATAATGCATACATAAGAAGGTGATTAGTTACCAATAACAAATTAGGGGATTGTGAAAGATAATAATACTAATGTATATATATATTATATTTTTTTAAAGAGCTGCGTATGAGTACATTCTAACTGACAGTGCATTAAATTCGAGATACAGCTTAAAACGCACTTCTTTGGCTATATTTATTCTAGTATGCATATCAAGCTTATTTAAACTAGAATAACCCTCTTAAGGGTTAACCCCCTGACATAGACTGTTACCTCCTTGGGTTCGTTGTGCTTCCACAACTCGTTGGCGTCGAGGTAGGCCTTCAAGAGGATGCGCCACTGCCAGTAGTTTTGCTTGCCATGCAGCCTGGGGATGGCCCTGAAATCCAGCTCCGGGTGACCCATTTCGTTCCACTTCGAGGGACGGACTGATTAACGGCGACAAAGTTAACGCTGCACCCGATATCGAAAGCTCGAAAGCTCTTGCTATCTGGGCGGGACTTAACATTCGTTGGGCCATATTAACAGCTCTAGTCGGGGGTTTAGTGTTTTGGCTCGAACGGAATGTTGCGGGCCTGAGTCATTAAACAAACTTTAGCGCCAAGTTGCCAACTGTTTTCTAAGGGAAGTATGCAAAATGTTGTCATGCGGAAAGTGTCAAACTTGAATCGACTCCAAATTGTTTGCAATTAAACCATTAAGTTATTAGAATCACATTTAATGGGTTTCAAAATGTGGAGCACCGCGAAAATTGTTTGTTAACAATGGGAACATTCAGTGGGGATGGAATTATCGAACCACAAAGCTGTCAACACAAGCATCCGACACTACGATTTATTTAGTGCTTTCCCAAATACCCTTCCCAGCCTGACTTTCTGTAACTGGGTACTTGGGATTTTACGGTCAACTCAAATATAAAAGTTCAGTTTTCACAAGTTTGAGGTGGCTTTGTTTCAGAAACTTTCTTTTTCTACATAAACCTTCTTGTGGAATCGAGGTCAAGCTGGGTTGATTTAAATAAATCAATTAAAAAGAGACCTAAGCCGAAAATTTCATATTTCTCTATATATTATTACTATTTTATTCAAATGTTCATCACAATTTCGAAAAGGGTAACTTAACTTCGCTGAGCGGCAGCCTTGCATTTCGCCACTAATACGCTTTTTATGATTGCGTTTTTTGCTGCTCTGTGCAGCGCGGAAAATCCCTGAGCTGAGGAGGCCATTCGTCGGGCAATTTATTGGGGGGAATTATGGACGGGCCACCGCTATATAGCCAACCGGAATAGCGCCGTCCCGATTTAGTTCTCGCTGGCCATGACTCACCAACGGTTCGGTCGGATGTGGTGGCTGCCAGTGCTGCAGTGCCTCTGCATCGGGGCTCAGGCCTGGAGCTTTGGTCCTGTCCAGCCGAATGCCGCTCAGAATGAGCCCCGAGTGCCACAGCCCAGTGACGTGGGGAGCACCGCGAATCACACGAGTAAGTGGCTCCTCAAGGCTGTATTTCGGGATACTGTTAACTGGACTTTATATCCTGTCAGTACTCACCAGGCAGCTGATCGTGGGCACCTTGGTGCCACCCCTGGTGCCGCCGGGGGGCACCTGGCCCGCGGTGCCTAACATTGTTAACCCGGGCACCCCCAGCTACTGTCAGTGTGTCCCTCCCGGATCCTGTGCGAACCCCATACCCACTTTACCCAGTGATGGCAGCGGTCAAATCGACATCAGGATCGTCAATACAGGAGCGTTTGTAAGCAGACTCTGAAGATTATTTTTTGTCCCTTGAGTCTTCTTGAAAATAACTAGAGGATCTGAAATATCTTCTGATCTATTGAATCCTTGCAGCCCTCGCTACCGAGCACCGCTGCCCCGCTGACCTGCAGCTACGGACTGGTGGCCTGCTGCCAGGCCGGAAGCTATCAGTGCGGCCGAAGGTTCCCGCCGCCACCCGGCTCGGCTGTCGCCGGAGCGGGACAGGCCAGCTTCGGAGCCTATCCCTGGCAGGCGGCGCTGCTCACCACGGCGGATGTCTATCTGGGCGGAGGAGCTCTGATCACCGCCCAGCATGTCCTGACCGCCGCCCACAAGGTGTACAATCTGGCGTGAGTGTCCCTCAGATCTTAACCGCAGTGTTGTTCCCAACCCACTTGGAGTCAGTCTCACCTCCTTTAAGGTTCGTGTGGGGGAATGGGATGCCAGTAGCACCAACGAGCCGATTCCCGCCCAGGATGTGTTCGTCTCGAATGTCTACGTCAACCCCTCGTTCAACCCCAACAACCTGCAGAACAACGTGGCCATCCTGAAGCTTTCCACCCCCGTCTCGCTGACCAGCAAGTCCACGGTGGGCACCGTCTGCCTGCCGACCACCAGCTTCGTGGGCCAGCGCTGCTGGGTGGCCGGCTGGGGCAAGAACGACTTCGGACCCACTGGCGCCTACCAGGCCATCCAGCGCCAGGTGGACGTCCCGCTGATCCCCAACGCCAACTGTCAGGCCGCCCTGCAGGCCACTCGCCTGGGCGCCTCCTTCGTCCTTAGTCCCACGAGCTTCATTTGCGCGGGCGGCGAGGCTGGCAAGGATGCCTGCACCGGCGACGGCGGCTCCCCGCTGGTCTGCACCAGCAACGGGGTCTGGTACGTGGTGGGTCTGGTGGCCTGGGGTATTGGCTGCGCCCAGGCCGGAGTGCCCGGAGTCTATGTAAACGTGGGCACTTACCTGCCCTGGATTCAGACCACGCTGACCCTGTAATGGTTTATTTTAAAGCAATAAAGTTGATTTTTTATTATGAACTTTGAGCTATTAAATTAACAAATATGTCTGCAATTGATATAGAAATGAGATACAATGAGGATACAACTTAACAATACTCTTAACAATAATCATATCCTGTCTAGGAAACCCTTCGTTGTTCTCTACTCTAACAGCCTTTAAATTTTCCCTGGGTTACAATGGCTGTATTTTCCATAAATGAATAAAACAAGGATGTGTCTTACGGCCTTTAATAATTTTTATTCGAATTGCTCAGCTCTTAAGTCAGACCATATATATATATATATATATTTCAGTGCCGAAGTCAAATTAAGGACAAGAAAGCAAATAAACGTATATTCCCTATGAAATTATGGAACTACTGTTCAAATAACCAATCGGATTGCCCGTCATCCGAGCTGTTAGGTGCTCCCGGTCTGGCCAGTCTCGGATAGTTCGAATGTTGACGAGGACCTCGGTTCAGCGGTCCTGGTGCGGCATCACGCAGTCCATTTGGGTAAGGATTTTTGTGGTTGTCAACCTGAAGCGTTAAGGGCGATTTTTTGTACCAGAACATGTTGGTCTCGAACTGATGCCTTTCTGCCAACCGTTTTTGCAAGTCCGCCTCAGTGCCAGGGTCAGCAGATTGTAAAGGACTCCGGGAGCTCGCAGGACTCGACTGCTGTCCTCCGGTCTTGCGACCTATTCTATTCATAAACTCAGTATATATGCAAGGTTTATCTTTGTGCACTGCCGTTGAGGACAAATTTGTTTCCAGGTCCTCTGAGTCGTCGTCTTCGTCACTGCTCTTGCTGGGAATGTCCTTCTGTCGAACGGGAAGACCTATTTTCGAGACACTGTCGACACGCGGCCATGCTTTTGGAAGGAACCTATGTTCGTCTTCGGGAAGCTGAAACCTGACCGCCGACTTGGACATCTCCATTCCTCCTCCCGATCGCTGAGAACCCGCCGAGGTGGTGAGAAAGCCTTTCTTCAGCTCGCCCACCGACTCCTCTACTGCTTTCATGCGAGCTGAAAGGTCCCTTAGATTCTCCTCAAGGGACAGGACTTTATCAGCCGTGTCCTGGAGCTGCTCTGAGTTGGTTTCAAGGGCAGACTCAACGACGTTGCGCGAGACGAGTTTACTGACGATATCGGTTAGATCTTCCAGCTTTACGTAGTCAACATCCTTACGGATATTTTCTTTTGATGAAGCCTCTCGGGCCACTTCCCTCTTGCTGCTGGTTTTCATTAGGACTTCTTCCACTTCCAGGCGAACGAATTCTCTGATGGACTGGGTAAGGCTCCACGATTCGCTCTTGGACACTGCGAGGCCACCAACCAGAAATCCCGTTTCAGATGGAGTTGTGGCCTCCTTCGGAGCCTTGATCTGTTTATTTTTGGCCTTGCCTCCCTTGACAATTTTAATGGTTCGCTTCTTCTTGGCCTTGTTCACATCCGACGAGGCTTTCATTGCTCCTACTGTTCTTTGTTTATACATTTTGTTTAAAATTCTAGTTTCAAAAAAATAAGACTGAGTTTTTGTATTGTTTTAACTAATATCGACAGTACACTAGTGTGTTTTTAAGTGCCTACTTGTTTACTTGCGTTACCTCAATATACGTAGCCTGATTCTACATCGACGTCATCTTATTATTTATGTTTGTAAATTTATTAGTTTTAAAAATGTCAACACATTAAAATATAACAAAATAAAAACACATATAATAATAAGGACAGAATCTAGAAAGAGATCCTCTTTTAATTACATTTATTGTAATCGTGGCGACAAATTGAGAAGCCCTTTCAAAATTCTCAAAATTCAGTGAAAGTGGTGGATAATCGTGGCAGTTACTAGAGAATTACTTATTAATTATCTAATTATCTTCTATATATCTCGATCACACTTGCCCCAGATTAAACATAACCTTTTGTATATTCTTTTTTATTTCCCAAATACAATATTTTTGTTACTTTTACATTTTGAAATTTAACGAGATAATACTATACAGAACGGAGGAAATTAATAGCGCAATCCCAGCAGCTCATAGAGGGGCACCTCGATCACGGACTCACTGGTGCTGGACTCCTCGAAGTCCCCGCTCTGCAGCAGGTACTGCGGTCGCTCCAGGGAGGGATTGGCCAGGTAGAAGTCTATGAGGGCCGTGGTACTGCGCAGATGTGTGATGCCCTTGAAGATCTTCTCGCGGGTCAGCAGCTCCTCGGGATAGACGGTCTTGATAGCGGTGTCATTGGACCGCTTCAGCCAGGGCCGATCCTTTACGGGTACCGTACGTCCAAAGGCACTTAGTATGGGTTTTTGGTTGACGCGGCTGGCGTGATCGTTGATGTGCTTCTCGTACTTCAGCTCAATGGCCATCTGGTTGGGGGAGTTTGAAAAATAATATTACTTAAGAACAATGATTGATTTTAAGATTAGTCACATGCGGCTTGTTCCATTTGTCGGCGACAGTCTGAGCTATGGCGTTGACCTCCTTGGGATCGGTCTTCACCGAGGCCAGCAGCGTGCGGTCGCCCTTGATGGAGAAGAGATTCTTGACCTTATCCGGGGTCAGGTTGCTTTCCACGGTGCCAAAGGAGTTAAGCCACTCGACGAAGCGCTCAGCCGACTGGGAAATCGGGTTAACAGCATTAAATGGATTCCATACAAAGGGGGAACCATAATATACTGACCGCATCCATGAGGTTCTCGGCCTGTTCGTCCAGCGTCACCAGGGAGTAGTTCTGGCCGGGATGCTCGACGCGGGTCTGCCAGCTGACCCGCTTATCCCGCGGCGCACAGAGGAACTTGGAGTACCAGCTGGTGTTGTCCACGGTGCGATGGGTGTGGCCCACCGGCTCGCCCAGCTTCAGGTCGAACTTCTCGAACTCGTGCTCCATGCGCACGATGTCCGAGTGGTCGGTCTCATTGAATTGCTCCTCCACCTTCTTGCGGCCAATTTCCAGGAGCTAAGGGATTGCCCTGGATAAAGTGATATCTAATTTTGAATTCCACTCTGCGATGCCTACCGGGGCTTCCTCCTCCTCCTCGCTTTTTTCTGAGCTGCTGGCACTCATGTAGTCCTCGGGCCGCTCCATCTGCATCTCGTCCCGTATGTAGATGTCTTCGTCCGACTTGGAGTAGTCGTAGTTCTGGATCCGCTTCACCCGCTCCCGCAGATTCCGCGGCAGCACCAGAGAGTAGTCGATGTTCGGGATGCGCGGCTCGAAGCGGCAGGCGGCCGCCCACTCCACCTCCTTGATGGCCGCATTCCAGTAATCCTTGCCCCGGAGCCCGCCGCGGTCGCGCAACTTGGAGAAGCCGCTCATCCCGCCGCTGGAGGAGCGCTCCTGGAACAGCTGCGTCTTCACGTCCGTCGCCATCGCCTGCATTTCTTTCGCCAGCTTGGCTGCTTCCTGGGCCGTGGTAAAGTCCAGCTTGGCGGAACCTATCGGCCGGTTGGCCCGCTCCACAATCGTTCGGCGCACCGTCGACCCATAGTGGTGGCGCTTCCGGATCGACATCGCTGCGAAATGGAACCAAGAGTATACCTAGGAACGGCCACCAATGAAGTGCGGGAATTTCTGTTCAGTTTGTTTGTTCGATACGAGTTGTCGGAGCTGATATCGGTCTATGACAACCAGATGGGTTCGTAATATATACCCCAAAAATCCAAAGCAGTGCTGGCAGAAATATTTAAGCCTGAATATCCCTATCCTTACAAAGTTCCTGTCATATTTGAATTTGAATTTGTATTCTGTTAGAAACTGCAAGTCAGTTTCAAAAACTGGAAAACAGGAAAGACTGCTAGCAGGAATGGGCTGATGTCATGAGGTGGGATTGGTATGGTCTACAGTCCCATTAATCAAAGTCAAAGCTGCCAGCTGCGAAGGTCACAGATTGCCTGAGACTCTATCATTAAAAAAGGACATAGGAATAGGATGAAACCTATTCACCAAGGGACCTGCAAAAACAGCCATGATCTTTTCGGAATGGTATTTAAAACCTTAAAAAGAAAAAAACAAATGCTTTTCCATCGAAGGCTACAGGACCCATTCTGTGCTCGATTCCTATGACAAGAACAAAAGGCCACTAAATACTACTCACTCGACACTGATTTAATGTATTAATGGTTTAATTTAAAAGATTATTTAATCAAGAATATTGGTCATTAAAATGCTATATAAATATATATATATATATTTAAAATGCTAGGTAAATACTTATATTTCTTTAAATACAAATTTATTCCTGCAAAGCCAGCAAGGAGTAAATGAGTCTTATAGGACTCAGATTCAGGGGAATTAAATCGCAAACACTTTAAAATGAGCCGCCGTCCTAGCTTGGGCCTACTGGGGTTAAGATTTAAGTGAAGTCATTATGGAAATAATTGCGCATACGACCCGTTGGAGCCCTGCTGGCATAAAGTATTGCGGCAACAACAAGAGCAGGCCACTCACACCCCAGCAGGACGAGTGTATATACACGTAGGTAAGTGTGCGAAGGCAGGTTCAATTTATACGCAAAGCCAACAGGTTGCCCGCGCCATCTGTTCCCGCCAAGTCAGTGCTTGTGTGTGTGTGTGGCAGCCACACACAGACGAGGCAGACACAACGCACACTCACGCACTCGCACTCGCTGGGAGCAACACCTTTTGGCCATTTGATGCTCGCTTAACTGCGACCCACTCGTAAACAAGCCGCTCATTTGCCGCCAATGCCCAAGGGGTTGATCCACCAGAGGAGCCAGGAGCCAGGAAGGCGTGAAATTGGCATGCAAATTGCATGATTTTAGGCCAATTTCATGATATTTAATAATACGAAACGCAAATAAAATATGTATGCATATATAGCCGGGGCCAGGCCTGATGCGATTTGCGGCATCCGACTCACCTTAGATCCTTTCCGCACGCTAATGCCAAGCGGAAGGCGGAAATGTATATCTGGTTGGGCCGCAAAAAACCGAAACTAAAGGGCCAGAATGGTGGATTCGCACAACAAAAAACGCGCGCGGAAAATGCAAGCGGCAAACGACAGGAAGCCAAGGGAACAATCCAGTCATAAAACCATGCCAATGCCGAGTGTCCTCACTCGAGCAGCCGAGCTCCGAAGAGGACTCACTCAAAGAGCCGACGGGCCGCGTCGCCGTTCGTTCCCCGAGCGTAGTTCAGTCAGTCCGTCCTCGGCTTTCGAGCGTTACAGTCGCGAGTTCGGAACGGAAAGGACACTGGGCCCGCGCCCCGCGTTTCAAGTGGTACCAACAACAAAGGGGCCTCAGCCTTACAGCCAATGCTAGAAAGTGTTAGTGTTGTTTGCGCTTGACTTTAGCCAAGTCGGCGGGCGGCAGAGCCAGTGTTGTGTAACCCAGCAGGCACGGGGCTTCCCCCGCGTTTCGATCACTACTTGGAGTGGCTTTGGCTTAAATCATAGCGAGTATTGCCCCTGCTTCCTGGGTGACACACTCACTCTGTACTCTGTTGCCAGAGTTGTTAGTAGTTCCGCTGGCCCTGTGTGTGTGCGCGCCTAATGGCCTTGATGTCGCCGTCGCCGTCGCCGAGTCTGAGTGCCGCCACCCCCAACAGTTTGTCGCCAATTAAAATGCGGGCTCTTTGATGTTTTTTATTGCAGAATACAAATGAAACAGTAAAGGCCAGCGGTGAAATAATGAGAAATAATCAAAAGCAAAAGCAAAAGCTAAAGCCAAGCAAATGAACAACAGCCGTCGCAAGAGTCCAAATCGTAAGCGAAAGGCGAACCGAATTTGTAGCATACTTTTTTGGGTTTACGTCATGTTTGTCTACGCGAACCGCCATTTGTGTTTGTGTGTTTGAGTTCGCTGCTGCCCCACACTCTCTCACACACACACCCATAAAAATATATATATATATACGCATCCGCCATTATGTCGCTTGTATTCGTGCCTGTGTTTGTGCCCGTGTCTGTGCCTGCATCGGTGTCTGTGACCAAGAATGCATGCCAATCAGAGTCCTGAGCCCTGAGTCCTGAGTCCTGAGTCCAGAGTCCCGAGTCATCATCATCGACTGTCCACTAATTAGCCGCAGCTACCAGGTAGCAGGCTCCAGGTGCCTGAGCCGTTTTACGTAAGTGTGCCCACGCCCCTCTCTCCACCTGCATCCTATAACTACCATACAAACATACAAGCATTAGTGCCCAATTAGCATTAAATGCCACCGAACACACTCTCCTCTTTGGCTTTAAGTGCCTGTGTTGTCTGTGTTTAATACGAAGATCCAGTCATCCTTCATATCCTCTTCATATCCACCACTCACATACAGCCTGTGACACTTGAGCTTAATTAGGGAATGCAATGGAGTTTTTTTAATGCATGTTTCTTCATTAAAGTTGAATGTAAACTTGACTGATATACTGCTTCTACAGGCAGCTTTAATTTATTAGCAGCCTAGGAAACAGCTTAATCGAATTATAATTACCAAAGTTGGCTAGAGAAACGTAAACATCCCTAAAGGCTTGCCATTATTGATTAAAATAAATATTATTTAGTCTCCTAAGTGTTCCATGTCGTGCCACCTGAGGTTTCTCTGATGTTATAATAATATTTTGATTTCCTACGGCTTTTTTATTGACAATAAACACCTGAACTATGCTTAAAATGGAAATTTACCTCTGAATTAATTTGTATTTCAGTTTATTTATACTATTATTAAATGTAATTACTTGTTTATGTTAAGCCTCTTATTTCCAAAATGCTAAAGTGAACCCTAGGGTGGGAAATCGAAATTCCATTCAATTCGGCTGCCGAATGCTGTAATTTCCTGCATCTATTTATAAATATGAATATTTAAACACTTTCCGCTGGCAAAACATTCCGATTTCATTTCGATTTGGCCATTTCCGCCCCATGTCACTGTGCCAGTGAAGGGACCCACATTAGCGCCTGGTTCTCGGGAGCTCTATAAATAAGTGAGGGTTACCAGCGAAGAAGTCGCTGGGTGTGGGAGTCGTGGAACAATGGCGATGGCATTTCCATGTCCTGCATGTCGTTGGTCCGTCGCCCCTCCGCGGGCCAGGATTACTCATACGTCGTTTAATATGAAAATATAATTCGCTTTTTGTTGCGCCATGTCGCCTGTCCCCCGGACCTGAGCCGGCATGCGTGTGGCCAAGAGATACGGCCACGCGCGTTGTCCCCCGTCCAAGTGCCCCTCTGCCCGCTCTGGCATCAGGCTCCAGGCCACGGGACACAAGGACCGCAATCAGCTAAGCAAACGCGTCAAATGCATGCATTTTCCAGCTGGCAAGCGACAAGCTCTTGATAGAACAATGGCAGAGGGGATATGGTGAAAAAAGTAATGCCCTGAAAAAACTAAATGGTTTCCATTTAATTAGAAGGAAATATCATAAACAAATTTATAAAACTAATGGTTTATATATAATATTTTTTTATTTAAACAAAAAAGCTTTCGGAAATAACCAATTCTGAGCTAAGGAAGGCGTATATTTATATATTTCGTAAATGCCTTAAATTTCTTCTAGCAAATATCATATTAAGCCTGCTATTATCCAGCTCCTTGGTTCCAAATTAATTAGCTTAGCTAACGAAGAGTATCTTAAAAAGCTGAAGGCATTCTCCTGCTCTGCGCTGACAAGCATGTTAATTTCCATAAAGAAGACGTGAGCTCCACTCGAGTGAGAAGTGCACAAAGGGCGATATGTGCATATGTCAGCTATCCGCGTCGGAAAATATTTTCCCAGACATAATAACCATTTGAAGCGAACACGTGAGAGATTCCCCATAAATTTCCCTATCCCATCCTATCTATCCTGTGGCCGGAAGCTTGCAGGTTTAGCATTGATTGGGAATCTCGCATTTCGACATTTCTACATGGAGCATCGACGACATCGAGTGGCGGGAAATTCCGAGCAGGTGCAATGACTACAATGCAATTGCCCCACGCCAACACATCGATCTATTCGGGGAACAAGCCATGTCAATCTGGCAGGATGTCATTTGGCCACCTGCCCCATTCTCTGGGTTTTCTCCTTCGCTTCCTCTAGCTCTACCTCCCACTGAAGTCTGAAAGTTTTCCTGGGAAAAAATAGGAAAAAAATAGGAAAAATCGAAGCGTTTGACATGTGACCAACAGGAGTCGGGGGAGTTGCCGTTGGCCTCACTATGTTTCTGTGGTAGTGTGTGCTGAATAAGGATTGCATGCCAACAGCCAGGTGGGCAAATTTGGAGGCCTTCTTAGACATCGAGCCAGGAATATTTCATAAACATCATACTGTAGGAAAAACCATTATAAAATTCATTCGGTATCGAGTGATATTTTGTGAAGTCTTTTTAAAGGACATTGTTAGCATAATTTACAAGAACCTAGTGTTCCTTACAAGTCACTATAAAGTCCAAAAGATTGCTAAAAAAATACAAAACGAATTTCCAATAGGTAATTGTAATTACATACTTCTCAAGACCTTTTTCAAGAGATTTGATAAATTGATAAATGCCTTACAGAGGCTGAGGGAGAAGAAAACTCTCTTGCCTATATTATTGCAACTTTGTGCATTGTGTGTGGGGAGGCTTGGAAAGGAAACCCGGGAATCCTTTTATAGACACTCGCATATAGCCATCGGCTAGGCAGCTGGTGTGGGGTGCAGCGAGTGTGTGGCATGCATTGTGGTGGTGCCACACATCTGAGAACTGAGAATTGAGATCCCAAAACCGAGAACATAGTGCCGAGTGAGCTGGCAGCTTTTGTTGACGGTCCCGGCCTCCATTGTCAGCCATTGTGCGACTCTCGCCGGCCTTGTGCTCCATTTCTCACAGCCGAGCCACGAGCCACGAGCCACGTCACAATATTGTTTAGTTATAGTTTGTTTCCCTCTGCCGTCGGGCGTTTATTGTTCATTGTCATAGGTTGACTTTGTTTGGGCGAAGTGTTGCCAGGCCGTCTTTGTGCGGGCTCCAAATAAGCGCGCTGTAAATAAATTAGGCACAAATCACTCGGTTTAAGCGTGGCTCTGGCTCTGGCCAAGTGTGTGTTCAAATACGGCAGTTCTTAGGCATAATCATAAATAATCATTTCATGTTGGCAACTTTTGATTTATTGCACAGCATTGTTGTATGACATGGAAGCAGCAGCAGGAACAGTTACAGCAACAAAGAGTCCCAAAACATGGCCTGTAATTGCTGTCAGCGGGGCGCGGCAGAGGGCTGGTTCGGGCCATGGCCAAGTCAGCAAATATGGCCGCTCTTCCTCTTTTATTCTCTCAGATTTTTTAAGGCTGCCTCGGCCGCCTCTGCTCTACATGTTCTTAGAATGTATTAAAAATTTGGCAAGACATGCGGCATTTTCGGCCCTAATTTGAGAGCATTCCCTGATGATAATAACAACAGCAATAACAATGTTGAACTTTTCATTATGCTAAGTTAGCAAAGTGGCATTAATAATTCCGCCGAGAAGCACAAAACGAAGGAGCCAAAACAAGCAAAGATAAAGACGTAAATATATATATGTGTATATATACACGAATATCAATTTGCGATATCAAATTATGGCCACTCAGCGACGTGGGTGTGGCCTTGTTGAAGCCCAAGATTCATTGAGGCCGGGGAATGCCTTAAAGGCATGGGAATTATGAAGTTGAGGTCAAAGTTCAGAATTCCCCTGAAGAGAGTGAAGGTATGATTAAGCAGAAGCTGAGGAAAAAATGCACTAGCAATCAATTAACTCATTTGGTCTACTCCAAATTATATTACCTGAAAAGAGCGATGCAATCTGCAGCAATACTTTCAACGATTTTTCAGCCAACTCACCTTATTATTTTCCTGCCACCGCCTTTATTCGAAGCTCACTTTTCCTGGAAGTAAAAACTTTTACTTCTTGTGCCATTGAATCATTTGAGCAAGAGTATTTTTACCTTACTTGTTATTTTTTCGTTGAAATAATAAGAAACTTTCGGGCAATGGTCAAATTGAAATGCGCATTTGGAAAATTGGCAAAAACAAGTGGCTGAAATTCAATACAATTGTACGTACACCCTCGCACATATTGTATTTCTCGGTGGAAAGCCGAGGAAAACTTTCTGGCTTGAAAAATGAGCACAAACAGTTGGCTGACCTGCGTGGCAATATTGGCCGAAGCCGGCCAAAGGCTCCAAGGACTTGATAAATGGCCTGATTTGACTTTCGACTCGTAAACACACACACACCTCCACACACAGCACACCCACTTGGGGGACAGGCAAACAAACACAAACACACTTATCCTGGAGAGTTCACAGTCGGTTATCTTAAATGCTACAAGTGCCAGTGCCTTCCCTGGGCAATTGATTGAGAACACTGCCCGCCTTCAAATTGATGGTAGGACGTTTGCATTGTAGGCTCTTCACACCATTTCCCTTGTCCAAGCGGAACATATTGAATAATGCGGCCAAATCAAATAACAAATATATACACATTACGTATACGCCCCGTTGAAGGCGCAAAATAAACTCAATTGCCGTGCGAATGGGTTAAATATTTAATTGCATTTCGTTTGGCTTTCGGGCGTGTGGAGTGAGCTAATTGTTGGCAACGGTGTGCCATTTAAAATTAAATGGCTTCCCGCTGAGCTTAATAGGTTCTTTGTTTCCATGAGCCACATCCAGGCGAATGACAGCGACAATCAAAGCGATGCCAAAATAATTTCAACTCGACTCTGGCACTGACAAAATGCTTTAAGTATTCATAAAATGTTTCATTGCGGAAAGTTTGCTATGCCAGTTTGTTTTTAAGCTGCGGGTAATACCAGGAGTGATAAGAAAAAAATATATATAATTATTAATTATTTAAGCTTGAACAATATAAGCTTGTACAATTTAAGCCAAATATGTACTCCGTAAAAATTCGTTAAGGAGTTATGACACTACATTGTTGTTTTAATATTATTCAAATTTATATGAGTAAAAATGGTGAAAAAGTAAGAATCTGATACATTAAAGAGAATAAATACAGAATGTAAAAAATATCACAATAATATACATAATATAATATATATAAATAATAATATATATAATATATATAATTGCATATAGAAAATTTTTAATTGTCTCTTACTGCTATATAGTGTCATGATACCATAATTAAAGTTGTACTTTATTGAACTAAATTTATTCCTGTCATCACTATTAATATGGCTTTATTAATGACTGTTTTAATGTCTGTATAAATTCTGACAGATTCCGTAATTTGCATTCCATCTGAATTGATTCGTTAATGTCAATGAAAACCATCTGAAATTGTTATTTCAATTACCTGGCAAAGTGAATTTAAAACATTAACAGGGATTTAAAAGTGCAAAAATCTGGTTGTTAAACTCTGTCTTTCTCTGGGGAGTTGAAATGGGTTTTTCCTCCGCATATAGAGACACCGCCATCGATTTGTTCCAACTGGCAAACCGCAGCTCTTGACTATTAAATAATTAAGGCTTGACGTCAATGCAGTGGTAGTGTTCACGCACACACGAACTCCCCTGAGGATATTTCGGCCCCGTGGGACATGCAAACATTTCACTGATGTTTCTACTTGATTTGGCCCAAAGCGAAGACCGAAAAAGCCAACGAAAAGGTTGAATATTGGAGTGACACACGCATCAGGCCGTACCCCTTTCGGTTGGGGAGTTTCGCAATTTCCAAATGCATTCGAGTGCACGCAAATGTCAGGGTGAGCTGTCAGGACATGACTTCGAGTTATGACTTTCGCCTCAACAAGTTGGGAAATTATGTAAATTTATTCGGACCACGGAGCCGTTTAATTATTGTCTCGGCGGCGAGTGGAAACTTTCAATTGCAACTTGGATTTATGGCCCTGGGACAGGCGAGGAAATTGTAGTAGGGATTATAAAAATTCCTCGCCATTAAGTTAAATATATAGACAAATAAACAGAGAGGCTTGCAGGGATTTGGCATGTGTGGCGTATACGTAATACATTTAATAAGTAGCTTTCTTTGCCAAGGAACTTGGCCAAGTAAATACTTTCCCTTGACCGAGTTAAACAGAAAGTCATTAAAAAGGATGTATACAATAATATATATACGTTAAGCTATCACTGGCTTTGCCAAAATCAAAAGATAAACACAAAACAAAAGGCTGAAATGGATTTGATCCGGTAATCTTATAAATAAATCTACAATTGTTTGGGGTTTGCATGGAAAATTGTTAAATTTGCTGTAAAGGGATAACGTTTTGAATATGAAATGAAGTACGTAGGATATACTCACACATGTAGGGCGAAACGACACTTTCGTTCTCGGATAGAGAGGGGGCAAATATGAATATTAATGTTCAATAAATATGGTAAGCCATTCATTTTCATGTTAGACACGTACCCACGCTCATACACTCACCGCACAAAAAATTACTACGAAAGTAACTCAAGTCAATGGCAATTTGAATATCGGGGACAACATGTCGTATAAGCGATTCTCGGAATTTTAAGACTTTAAGCATTTATCTTTGGGTTAATGGGATTACTTGAAGTAAATCATTTCTATTTTTACTTTTAGCATCTGTAAGCCAGCTGTTATAATACTAAATTAATGAATTAAATGGATTTATCTAGAATAAATATATAATTATATATATAATAGCTTCCTTTTACTTCGATTTTTCGATTTTCCCTAAGAGTTTATTTCTTAAACAGGCAATAGACCATAAACGGCTGGAGGAGACGCAAGAGGGGAAGGCACTGAAAATGCTAAGTGGCTAACCACATACTTAGGGGTACTTTCTTGAAGTGGGCGTGTCGCCCTGAACGCTGAAGTGGGCGGGGTCACGGGACAATTCATATTTCATGGGATTAAGGTCCTAAGTCAACTGCGAAATTGCTTGCCGCCATCGATTTCCCTACCAAGAAAATGAGGACAGCCCCCAGCAGGAAAAACAAAATTTCTGCTGCATCATTTGCCGGCGCTGGCTGAAATATTTATATTCAATTTGACATTTTCGAGCGGCGTGGCCTTGGACGAAAACTCGTTCTCCTAACTTGCAGAACCGCTTAGAGGCAGAAGCTGGTCTAATCCTGGCCAGGGTTAATAGTGAAAGTGATGCCCCTTATGGGGAGTTATTAATATTTTTATCGAGAGAGACTTGCCGCTTTAAAATATATATATAAAGTATAAGCGTTTGACTCGATCGGTGCGCTGCTTCTTTTAAAAAAAAACCTAATAGCACTCCGAGTTTTCAAGTACTTATATAAATTTCAAATTATAATATCTAACAAGCTTTGCTAGCGATTATAGCCAACGAGACTTAAAATTGGAAATTTCCATGGAAGCCTGTTTGTGATTGGAACAGAGGTAGCTGGCATCACTGCCGCCTATGTGCCGGCAACAACAAAGTGGAGGACACAGCCAGGGGCAGGACTCAGCCCCACACACCCTCCTCCCCAGCTGGTGTGTGAGTGTGTAGTGGGTGCTGACATGCAGATGCCGGTGCCAGGCCGCCTTGGCATGTCTTGACGATTGCCCCATAAATTTTTTAGATTGACCCGAATAGCAGAAGCCTTTGACATCATCGCAGGCACTCGCTCCGGCTCCGGCTCCGGCTCTGACCCGGCTGTGTGAACCCACTTTCCTCGCCGTATTGACAAAACTATTCCCTGGCAAAAGTTGCGCAAAGAGAAAAGTTTTAGAGATGGGGCAAAATGTTCGCTCTGAAAGTTTTGGGGTCGCACCTTGACCCTTGGGCCTGGGATCGCCTTGAACTCTAATGAGCCTGGAATTGTCGCCGGCTCTTGAGCTCCTTATCAGCTTACGTCGCCCAGGACTCGAAGGGAGGATGGCATAAGGAGGACTTCCGCCACGGCAAGCAATATGAATTCAATTTATGCATTTCTGGCGCTCATAAAAATGTTCTCGTTAAGCAAAGTTTGGCAAACTTTACGACTTTGGCCTTGAGGTCTTGCGCCCCAGACAGACAGTGAAAAATCGCCGGGAAAATGTAATCTAGCAGGCGCCTCAAAAGTTATAAATAACCGAGGGGGGCCAGAGCAGGAAAAGCTGGAAAAACCAAAGAGAAGATCCCGGCAGGCTGCGTCCTTGAATGCATTTATACTTAGTATTCTCCGAACAGGGTTAGCCAGATTGCGTATACGCCGTGTTGGCCGCGAACACAATGACAGCGAAAGTGAAGCTACAGGGCCCCGGGCAATGGGCCAAATCTGGCCCGGAAAACTGGGCCAATGTGAGTTGGGAATTGTAACGCAAACTAATCCCGGCAATCATGAAATGCAGCAAATAATGTAGCCTGCAATTAGGAGGGGTTTTCCACAAATGCTCCCACACATGCGCCCCAATGCAACCACTTGAATAAATTAAATGCCAGCTGACCTCTTGCCTGGATCCCGAGGCCAGGCATGAAATTTCATATTAATAGGGGCGCCGGCCAGGAGACAGGGGACAGGGGACAGGAGACATATTTGCGTTTTCCCCGCATGCTGGCATTTTGCAAAATTAACTGCTTTTATCTAGTTCTTCTCCAGGCACTAGGTAGCAGTAGCCACACACACATGACAGTCCCATTAATTCTGGTGCCAGAGTCGGGTTTCTGTGTCACTCGAGACGCCCGCCCGCCTCACGCCTCCTCGAACCGATGTCGGCGGGGACAGACAGTCTGGTAATGGACATGGCTAAATTATATATTTGTGCGGCAAGGAAGGAATTAATGACAATGCTGGGAATACCGATATTAAAGAGGTAGCTTGACCCTATAATTATATAATTGCTTTCGGTCCTTGAAGGCTTGAAGGAATTGTGGAAAGGTTTTGTATTATAGAGCATGCTTTAGTTCTAAAAAACAATAAGAAATGCTTCATATTTATTGAAATATCTACCGTAAATAGGCATATGAAGATAGCTTATAATTTTCCTAATTAGTACATTAAATACATCACATGTTAGATTGAAAATTTATAACGTAAATGCCAGCGATGGCGCTGTTTACGTGGTGTCGGTACCCCAGGGGAATCACCCTGCACTTAGATTCAATTTAACGCTATTTTCTCAGCGATACAGATGCTCTGCTCCACACACACAACTCCCACGAGGTGTGATTTATGCGCATAATTAGCCAGAAATTGCATAAGATTAGTTTTAATTAGTTGGGGCAACTTTTGTGCAGAGAAGCCACGAGAAGACCAGCAGCCACGGCCAAAAATGCTAAATAAATAACTTGGCTGCAGTTGAGCCTTAGCCAAAAGCCAAGAAACTTCCGCATCCGGATGCGGATCCAAGTTCGCTGCGTGAGCAGCAAGGACTACTCCACTCTAAGGCTAAAGTGCCAGGAGCCCCAGGCGATGGAAATAAACAAAAACTTTATAGCTCGACGCCGAAAAGCAGCCAACGATTTCTTACTTTGTGGTTGGCTCTCCATCAGAGATGCGAGTTATTTAGTCTAAATTATAATTCAAGGTATGTGGGGAATTTTACTGCATTAAAGAAAGTCAAGAACAGCGTTGTCGTAACATTATTTCTAATAATAAAATTATGTTTCATTAATAGGTGCTATTTTATCAACTTAATACTGACAGCTCTTTAAAGAAAACTGCCCCTTGCCATCACTATTCACTGTATTCTTGCTCCAGCTCCGACATCGTCTGTGGCCAAATGCTCGCGCATTATTTTTCATTTGCATTGCGTCATTTGTACGGCGAGGGAGGTGACTCAGGGGGAACAGCAGGAGCCGGAGTGCTCCAGTAGCCACTGTCTGCTCGGACTGCTAATTTATGGTGACCCCTTTCGGGCGGAGTTCCTCGTACTCCGCTGCTCTGTGGCTCCGTGGCTCCGTGGCTGTTGCTCTCCGTCCGCCGTAGTTGATTGCCAAGGCGACCACGAAACGTTGCCCGGCAACAAATAAAAATACAAAAATAAAAACCCAACTATTTGTTTTCACATGTCCGTAAAGTGTGAGTGGTGTGTGTAGCCGTAATCGAGTGGTGTTCTTAATTGCTAGACATTTTCTGGGAAGCTGTAGTCTGAAATAAGGTGAAAGCACTTAGGTGGAGGCAACACCTCATAACATTGCCACTTGTTTAGTCAATGGCTTTATCCAACTGAAACTTCTGAAGTCTCCGCCGCCACTAAGTTTGTGCAATTTTCTAGTAAAAAGTAACCTTTCTTATATTTTTAATTAACTTTTTGTGGAAGTCTCACTCTTTGTTGCCATTTTAAGTGTGATTTGGCTGTTCGCCAACAGAGCCTTCCTCCTCTTTATGGGCACCCATATAAACGGACTTTAAAGCCAATACCCGTTTTATGGAAAACTTTCGACTGGGAAAATATTTGCCAAGTTTACCAGCGCTTCTCGCTGAGGACTTCTTTCTTGTTCGTCTTTTAGTCGTTAGAAGTGTAAACAGCACCGAGGCTTGCTCGCAACTATAGCCGCCTTTTGTGGCAAGCTGCACACACGCGGGTCCACCAGGATCCCATTTCCTTCTCACCCGATCCGCCTCCCTCCCCGCCAAGTCCCCATGTTTCGTCGCTGCACTTTTCGCCAGCATTTGTAAAGCACTCACGTACGCACAGCGCTGCAGCGGCGGTGCATGCGAGCCAGCGGGCCGTGCGGGACGTGCTTCTTGCCAATTGTGTTGCGTAAGTGTGTGTCATTGAGGACACTGCACTGAGAAAAAATATCAGAAAAGTTGGTAACGAAAATTTAATCCATGCTAATCCAGCCCTAAATACAATTCAAAAAGCAGTTCAATGTTAGTTTCTATGTAATTAATAAGTCTGCATATTATATTTTAATGATGTATTCGGCTGGCATTCCAGTTTTGGCCAAAATATGCTGTTAAAAGACCTCAGGTTTACGTATTATTGGATCTTTGAATCGGTATTTTTCTACCCTGGCAGTTTGTATAATAATTTCAGAAATGGCCGCTGTACTCTTTGGCCAACCGGAAACATCAGTTACCGGAAACCCTATTGAGTGAACTTGTAATATTTTGTAGCATACTCTTAGGGCGCACAATAGTGCTGCGTACGCAATAAATGCAGCATACCTTTAGTGTCTTAAGATTCAAAATAAAAATTCCAGCTGCTGCCAAGTATCCTCTGTTTGGCTAGTATCAGAATCCCAATAAACGGAATTTAGCTGTAATTCCATTTTTGGCCAAATTATGCTCTCCAGAAGACTTCAAGTACGCAGATATTTGGGTCCTTAATCACAGTTAAAAATATCCATAACTTGGCCAAAACAGCCTTAATTTCAAATCGGAAAGCCTTTCTCTGTTGGATTTTATTTGTTTAATTAATCTGCATACCGACTTAAAAAATTAAACAAAATAAAATTTTATTCAATTTTGGCAAATTTTAATGATGTAACCCCTTATAAAATTTTGAAAAATCGGAAAAAAATTTTATCTAATTTTTTTTAAACATTTAATATTTAAATAATAAAGATTTTAACGGCGATTCGGAATATAAACGGCATTTGGCTGTCATTCCATTTTTGGCCAAATTATGCTCTCCAGAAGACCTCAAGTATGCGGATATTTGGGTCCTTAAATTGGCATTTTTATATCCTAATTTTTGAACTAATCAAACTTAAGAATAACCATAACTTGGCCCAAACAGCCTTAAAAACGGCGATTCGGAATATAAATAACATTTGGCTGTCATTCCATTTTTGGCCATATTATGCTCTCCAAAAAACCTCAAGTATGCGGATATTTGGGTCCTTAAATTGGCATTTTTATATCCTAATTTTTGAACTAATCAAACTTAAGAATAACCATAGCTTGGCAGAAACAGCCTTAAAAACAGCGGATCGGAATATATATGGCATTTGGCTGTCATTCCATTTTTGGCCAAATTATGCTCTCCAGAAGACCTCAAGTATGCGGATATTTGGGTCCTTAAATTGGC
>VNKC01003452.1:0-55752 GCA_008042775.1 Drosophila pectinifera
ATATAATGTATATATATATATATATATATATACACATTTTCTTTGGTACAATGGCAGATGAACATTATTAAACTGAGCGGACAATTTGTTTTTTCGTTGCGTTGGCAGCACTGTTGCTGTGGAAACGCGGGAAAGAGGAAGCACCCTTAAAAATGCGAAGCAACCAAGGAGTTTTAACTCGGAAAAACAGATCTTGCTGTCAAGCGATCGAAGGGAAAACCCGAAAAGCCACCAGAGCCCAAGTATCGAAATGAAACCAGCTGCGATTCCGGCGAGCGAACGGCGTCTGGCCTTCGTGGCCGAGTGGTTTCATGCGGAGGCGGGGATAATCCGCACCTTCCTAATCACTTACTATGTGGCGGACAAAGCGGTAGAGGTGGTATGTCATATTAGCCAGGATAACTCGCAGAAACTTCCTGCCAACATCTTATCCCTTGCCAGTTTGACCAGCGCAACAAGCGAACCTTCCTGCGCCGCACCAAGATTCCGGAGCTGACGCAGCGCGACTTCTTCGTTGGCTCCAAGATCAATGTGTTTGGCCGGCAGTTTGACATTGTGGATTATGCGGACGATACCACGCGCACCAACCTGGCCAAATACCGCAAAAAGTGGGTGTCACATTTCACCAGCCGATACACAGCCTCCTCCATAATTTCATCCTCGATTTCTTTCAGGGGCTTCGTTCTGCTGAAGAATAGCATGTGGACCAAGCATCTGGGTAAGTTCCTGAAGACGCTGATCGACAACAAGATCAACATTAACCAGGGCTTGATGGTTGATCTCACGCCCAAGATGGCCACTCAGTTTCTTTCCGGCAAAGACAAAGCGAATGTCTCCATTTCGTGAGTAGCAAAGCGCATAAATGGTTGTATTTTACCTATTCGATCCAACCGTAGTGTCCTGATGAACGAACTGCTGGCTGGCCCGGCGATCAGTCTGGAGTTAATTGGAGACAACGTGGTCGAGACCATGAAGGCCTGCGCTCTCTACAAAAGCCCTGATCTGGATTCATCCAGTGTTAAGCTGTCGCCCGGCCTGGAGGAGCTCTGCGAGTGTGAGGAGATTCGCTACGGGTTCTACTACTCGGACAACGATAACGACGTTGTGATGGACCTGCGATTCTTCTTCGAGGCGAACCACAGCATCATCAAGGAGTGCTTGTTTAAAAACACCACGCTGGCCATCATTAAGCCGCACAGCATCAAGGATGGCCTGCTGGGCGACATCATTGCCGAGATTCTGGCCAATGGCTTCCGGGTGACGGCCATGCGCATGATCCTAATGGCGCGCATTAACTGCGAGGAGTTCTACGAGGTGTACCGCGGCGTCCTGCCCGAGTACATACCGATGGTGGCGCAGCTGGCCAGCGGGGTGTGCATGTGCATGGAGATCGCCTCCGCCGATCCTGACAAGCATTCGCACAACGAGTTCCGCAACTTCTGCGGCCCCATGGACCCGGAGATCGCCAAGCTGCTGCGCCCGCACACGCTGCGCGCCAAGTTCGGTAAATCCAAAGTGCAGAATGCGGTCCACTGCACCGATCTACCGGACGACTGCCGTCTGGAGCTGCAGTACATGTTCAAGATTATCGACTGACCCAATAAGTTTCTTAGCGTTTAAATATTTATTTTCAGTTTAGTGCGTGTGTGCATGTGTGCGTGTCTTAATAAATTACCAGTGATAACATCGTAACCACCTAGATGCTATCACTGCGGCTCGGGCTACTCACATCCCGATCCTCCGGGTCGCTGTCCAAGCTTCGAACATACAGGCCCCCCTTGCGTTCCTGCAGGGTATAATCAAATGCCAATAGGGCAAAGATGATGATGCACACCAGCATAACCACAGCGTAGAAGAAGTACTCTGCCATCTGGGAGCTCAGAAAACCCAGCTCAGTGACCAGGACCACGATGAGATTCCCGAAAGCATTGTTCAGGAACCAGGCTGCCGTGACCACAGACTTCATGGTGGTTGGGGCTTGGGTGAAGGCGAACTGCAGACCCGGAATTGAGAGCAACAGTTCGCCCATCATGAGGAGCAGAAACTGTGGCATCTGCCAAGCTATGTTGACCGTTTGGATGGGCGAAATCTAAAGGCCAAAGCATTCAATGGTAAGAAACCTGGAAATTTATCATTTCTCACCGCAATACGTTCTTGCAGAGCTCCCGCGCAAAAGAAAGCTCCGGCAGAGCAAATCCCACCAACGGTTACACTGTGGAGCGGCTGCAGTTCCCAGTTTAGGTAGCGACGCAGCAAAGGAACAGTTATATACTGCCACAGGGGAATAAGCATGAAGAGGAATATGGGGCCGACGGCCTTGGCCTGATCCGGTTGGATGGTCACGCCCAATACTGTGGTGTTCATTTGGGTCGCTTGGAAGGTCCAGCTGGAGTCCTGCTGCGCCAGCAGGGCAAAATAAAATGGCAGTGGGATGAACAGTTTGCAGATCTGGAGAAGGTGATGGCACTCATTACTCATTACTGTAAGCATCTTTAGGGCACATGTATACTTACCCTCAAAACCCGCGATACATCATTGACGAAACTCTCGTCATACGCTCCAACAGCATTGTGGAGCCAATAGCTAGAGCGCTTCGGGGACTTGCGACGCCGCCATTTCTCCACCAGTCCCGTCTTTATGCAGCCACAGAATTTGAAGAGAATGTTGTCCGCGGCCAGCTTCTCGGACTTGTAGAAGCACTTCCCAACCAAAAAGATAACTGACATCACCAATAGATATCAATTCGGAGATTGAAACCGATGGATACTCACACCAGGCCATCAAAAAGGCACTGCCCAGGGTGCCGAATACGGCCGGATAGCACTCCGCCTTGTTTAAACACTGCGTGTTGGCCCGCACCAGCGGCGGAATGATCTTGCTCAGAAAGATGCCGAAATAGTAAACGAAGTAGTAGAATGAGAAGTACTCGGCCAGGTGGACACTCTGTTCCGGCAGCTTAAATTGCAGGGCTCCCAGCGAGGTGATGCACGCGCGAATGGACCCATTACCCACGGCTATGAACAGCAGGGCGATGGACACCATCAAGCTGGGATACGGTCTTGATTTCAAATTAACCGAAAATGGAATGGAATCAATGTTTTAACTCACACCAAAGACACACTCATAGAGGGCAGGGATGTAAGAGTGAGCAGGAGCCATCCGAACGCATAGAGGAAACTGAAGGCCGAGATCGTGCGCACATTGCCCATGTAGCTGTCCGCCAGGATCGCCCCAATGATGGGGCAGAACTGGCCAAAAAAGTTAAAGATGTGCAGCACCACCGTGGAGAAGCTCTCCGTGAAGTTGAGATCATCGCGCAGATAGAGGGCGAGTATGGCTGAAATTTAATTAAATAATTCTTAATCGGGTTGCCGCCGGGCTGCAATCAATCTCGATTTATTGTCCATGAAACGAAGGTCGTCGCTGCCATCGAGATTCAAATTGCATGAAAATGAGATACTCTATAAAAAACTTTTCCTACATTATGTGAAATTATTATTATACTAAATATATAATAATTTTATTAAATCAGAAAAGATCAGGTATTTAGAATTTATTTAAATTATAAATTCCTACAAAGTTTGTCAATTTTTTTGTGGTTTAAGTAGTTAACATCATGATTATGTCTTGCAAGTATAAAAAACTTTAATATACATATGTATATAGTCAAATCCTTGGTAAAATTCGGATGTAAATATTAACGAAATACATTTACATCAAAAAGGATTTAATTTTATAAAAAATTACATACTCACTTTCCTTATTTATAACAAGGACACAATATACAGACAGCTCCTCTATGACTGAACAAATATGCGTGTCTTGCAGCTTATCTATTCCTTTAATAAAATGCATCTCAGACCATTTGACTGTCACAACAAGACCGCCCTGTGTTTGCGTTTATGATGCTGATAAGCCGGATTTTTTATTTTTCTTTCGACCAAACAAAGCCGAATAATTGTACTTAAGCTGTTACACTTACTGCGAATGCCATTGGCAGCAAAAGCCTCGAAAAACTTGGTGGCCAGAACGAAGAAGACGGCGCGGGGGTATCTGTACTCCATGCGGATGGGTGGAGGAGAAAAGCCATAATTGGGCAGAGAGCTGCGCCCCGACCTTTTTAGCAGAGCCCGCTGCTCACCTCTCCAACTGACCCACTCCAGATCATGGCTCTCCGACCCCAAGTCCCCCTGAGTTAGTTCCACCAAAGCAGGCAGGGCTATACATATGTAATGAAGGAAATGTGCGAGAGGATTACCTGAAGTTCTTATCTTATCTGCCCTCAGACTCACTTTCTTCGCTGCCTATTTCCGTAGCGCGAAACATTTTCCACAGCCAGGCACCAAATCCGACGTGAACGAACTGAGCCGGAGAGTGAGCAGACACCTACGCCAGTTATTGACTTGCAAGAGCTTCGGCCCAGATCGGGTTACAGAGTTGCGGCTTTTGTGGGTCGTTTGGGCTGTCGCCACAACGCGCTTTATTGTTTGTCGTCGGATTTGTGCAGCGAGGGACAACCGCTGTGGAGAGCGGTCCAAGAGCTACTAACGGCGCATGAGATAAAGGGCAGTTGGAGCAGTTCGTTGCAGTCCCAGACGCCGCGAAGCTCGCGCTAGGGAGTTAACGCTAACGCCACAGGTTATCTATGCAGAGGCTGCTGATAAGCCGAAGCCACGCTCAGCGAGGCAAACATAGTCACGGGACCCGGCTCAGCTGACTGCGGCGATGACACGGACAGTTTTTGTACAATGGATTTTTATTAAATTACGCACAAGAAATTAAAACTAGAAGTGCTTGGAGTCGAGGCTTGTGGCTGGATATTGATGATGATAGATCCATCGATGAAATTCGCAATTCTTGCCGCACTTGCACAAGGAGAAGCCAAATGTGGGAAAAACACGGAACAGTGAAGCAGCTGAGTAGTTGACCACCTCACACTAGCTTCTTTGCCTCAAAGAAGCTCTTCAGGTGGCGCATCTGCCAGAAGCCCATGCAGACCAGCACTACGGTCTGGGCCAGCGACCACCAGAGCACGCGGGAGTTGGTGCTCTCGCTGGTGTGGCGAAAACGTTCCTCGCGGTAGCGCTGATAGTTCTGCTCCTTGGAGATTTGGTCCACCTGGTCGAGTAGCTGGCGGATGCGCAGCTGCAGCTCCGTCAGCTTCTCCTTCTGTGCCACATTGGCATAATCGATGGCGTGCTCGCCTACCTGGATGTCCAGATGGACGCGTAGCTGGGCACCGCTGAACCAGGCGGTGCTATTAGAGTACATGCAGATGACGTGCTCGCCAGGTGTGTGCGAGGTAAACGAGATGCGGCCCTGTGAGCTGTACACGCGGGACAGCACAATCTTGTCGTCGCTATCCCGCACCTCCACATGCATTCCTATACCAGGGGATGACGGCATAAAACCGTTGGAGCGCGGATCGTACAGTTCCACCTTGTAGTTAACTGCAGAGAAGAACACAAGTAGCCATTAGTTGCTTAGGTTCGCCATTCGAGTTGGCACTAGGCGGTAGCCGCGGCAACTTACCTATTACTGTCGTCTCGTCGGGAACCTCCTCGATGAAGCACTTGCGCTCCGTTTCCGATATGTGGAAGTACAGGCCGCAGGCGCTGTGCAGGGCGCACAGGAGCAGGACCAGGCTGATTAACTGATCGCGCATTTTGGCTAAATGCTGTGACTTTTCCAAATGATTGTTTAATAAAGTTAAGCTCGCCGACACGTCATATGAAAAAGTGCCAGATCGAAGTCAAAGTGTTTGGCATATAGAGATGGTAACGTGACGAGGTTTGCTAACGACAGTTCAAGTGAAACCTTTCCAACAGCGATAACTTTTAGTTCCAGCTTAACAACTTAGTAAATCTAAATTACAATTAGAGGTTTTAAAGTCCAATAGGTGAATAAATAATATACATATTACTAAATAGCAAGCCACCACTTACGATACTTCACGTCACGCGTTCTGCTCTAATTGGAACTGCACGATATTTCTTCGGGCTGGCAACGCCCTCGCAACAGCTGTGCTACTTTTGTTGACGTTTACCTTTTTTGCCAAAACATCGCTGGCAATACGTTTTGTTAAGAGATATGGACCTGATCATTCTCGTGGGGATCGCCACGGCCCTGCTGGTCGTGATAATAACACTATACCTCCTTCAGAAGAAAAATGCCGGCACAGGTGCAGGTAAGAAAACATTTATTTTTATTCTCTGAAATCTGACTAATCATTGAACCAAATAGAAGACAAGCCTGTGGCAGCAGCTCCACAACGTGGTGTCCCACAGCGCGCACAGGAGGGTGTTCCGCGACGGGCCCAAATAGCCAGGAACCAGCGCAACCGATTGCGCCAGAATGCCCAGCCTGCAGCTGCTCCGGCAGCTGGTGCTGCGGCCCAAGCAGCTCCCGCTGACTCGGACAACGAGGGTGAGCCCAACGCCGATGCCGATGGAGCCCGCGTGCCCCAGGGCGCTGTGCTGGACGAGAAGATGGGCGCTAAGAAGCGGGCCAAGATGGAGGCCAAAGAGCAGAAGCGAATGCAGCGAGAGCAGGAGCTTCATGACCGCGAGCAGCGTAAAGCGAAAGAGGCCAAGGATGACGCTGAGCGGAAGCAGCAGGAGGATCTCGAGGCGGAGGTGGAGCGAAAGCGCGTCGAGGCCGAGCGCTTGGCCAAGGAGGAGCGCGAGCGAAAGGAGCACGAGGAGTACCTGAAGATGAAGGCAGCATTCAGCGTCGAAGAAGAGGGCTTTGAGGAAGGCGACGTCGACGAGAAAGATAATCTGCTCGCCGATTTCATACAGTACCTCAAGGACAACAAGGTGGTCCTTCTAGAGGATCTGGCCGTCTCCTTCAAGTTGAAGACGCAGCAGGCCATCGACCGCATCCAGGAGCTGCAAGCCGATGGCACCATCACTGGTGTTATCGATGACCGCGGCAAGTTCATCTACGTTTCAGAGGAGGAGCTTGCCGCGGTAGCAAAATTTATCAAGCAGCGCGGCCGCGTCTCCATCGCCGAGCTAGCTGAGAGCAGCAATAACCTGATAAATCTGACTCCCGTATCCGCCGGTGGCGTCGAAAGTAGCCCCTGAGATTTGTTAGCCATTTAATTTAATTAGGTGCGATCTGTTGATAAAATAAAATGAACAAAACGACAAACATGTACACGTAAAATTGCAAATAAGTTGGATGTCCTATTTATGATTTCGTTGATTCCCCATTTGACTTCCAGTCATTGGCTTTGCAGTCCTTGCACTCGCACACCAGCAAGAAGCTTTGGCCGGTCAAGTGGTCATTGCGATCTTTAGGTGTGTTGGCCAGGAGGTTCGTCAAATTAACATTGGATGTATAGTAATTTTCCTTTGGTTTTCCTGCAGGCTCTGGTACTTGTTTGTTTATGAACTTGTCAACAACTGTGTGGAAAGAGTCTGCTCAGCAATCAGTTTACCTTAGATTGACATTGACTTACATTCATTCACTTTGCTCAGAAGCTTTGCATTGATATTTATTTGCTCACTCATATCTGTGGATTCCGGATTCGGAATCTGGGATATCCATTGCGAGATGGCAATGTTAGAAACGCCCTGGCCTTGCGGTCCAATTATTTCCATTAGTGCATTGTAAGCCTCTGCAGTTTTAAACTAATTGGATTCAAGAAGAATGAATTAGTCGCGCTTAAGTACCAAACACTATCACTTACCCTGGCTAAATTCTCCTCACAGAGCACCTTACAAAAAGCTTTGTACAGGAACGACAACTTATTTACATTATGGATCATGTGTGAAAAGATGAAGACGAGAATTATGCCCTGGGCTATGGACCACCAGACCACTTTAGAGTAGATGGAATCGCTTGTGCGGCGGAATTGCACTTCGAGAAAGCGTTGATAATTCTGCTCCCTTTGAATTTGCTCCGCCTGATTCTGGAGCTGTCGAATTTTTAAGTTCATTCGTTCCAGCTCCATCTTCTGCGTCACATTGTCATAGTCCACAGTGCGTTCACTTGCCCGAATATCCAGATGGACGCGCAATTGGGAGCCTTCAAACGAGGCGGAGTTGTTTGATTGCAGGCATATGTAGTGGTCACCCGGTCGGTATGTCGTAAATGAGAAGCGGCCCTCCGAGTTGCAAGTGCGGGAGAAAATTAACCTTTTGCCGAAGTCCCGCACCACCCAATGCATTCCACTGCCGGGGGACAGCGGCATAAAGATGTTGGAGGATGAATCCCCCTCTTCTGCTTTGTAGTTCACTATGTGCCGTGAAAAATAAGAGGTTGATGGTGGCTCCTATCCTATCCTATCCTTCTGCACTCACCTGTCACTGTAATATCATCTGGTGTCGTCTGGATAAAGCATCTATGCTCAGTTTCTTCCATGAGAAAGTATAAACCGCAAGCGCTGTGCAGGATGGACAGGACGAGGAAGAGGCAGGCTAGTCGTTGCTGCATATTTTACCGCTTTCGGGTTTGAACTACATATATGTACATATGTATATATAACTACGTACGCTCTTCGGCGCACTTTGCAAAACCTGTTGAAATACAGGGGATTGCGCTACAAAAGAGCTTATATTTGGCTATAGTGTTGGTTAATGCCATATATTTCCAGGAATGGGTGGGGTGGATATTTATTTAAATATGTACATATGTGTGGATGTAATTAGAGTCGGTTTTTCTTTAATGTTCGAACGTTGCTTGATACTCCAAATTCAAGTTTTTTAATTTTCCATTTCGTTTGTAATTTTAGCGAACTATGCATAATAAAGCACATAAAATATAAAATCTGAAAGATAATAGAATGCATTTTGTCGCATACGATATTTTCACTAGTAGCAGACATACATACATTAATATGTACATATAGGACCAAATAATTTATTAATTATACATACATACATACATATGTAAATATACCCTTGCAGAGTATTATAAATTTAGTCAGATATTTGCAACGCACTGGTGGTGCCATATGTGACCCTATAAAGAATAATAAATAAGTATATACATATGTATAAGTAAGTGTATATATATATATGTACATATGTACTATATATTCTTGATCAGCAAGTCGATCTAGCCATGTGCGTCTCTCAGCCTTACGAGTTATCTGGATGAAATTTTCTCTTTACTGTAGGTAGTATAAAACATATGTATTTATAAATGTATGATAAAACAAATTTTGTTTTTCGATAAACAAATGCTTAATTCAAACATATACAAAAAAATGTAATCATTAAAATTCTTCATAAGCCAAATAATTGAAGTTACCCTTTGCAATTGTGTCAACACTTTAGAGCGTCACTGTATATACATATGTACATACATATATCGGGACGGGCATGATCGGACAACGGTGTATTATAGCTGACATGGAAACAATTGTAAAATTATTAAAAAAAAAAAATTCATTTGATTTATTTGGAAAAAATTTCATCTACTCCATATATGGTAAGTTTTCAAAATCTGACTATTATATCATTAAGGTGCCATAGGTACGATCGGAAAATAAATAGAAAAAGATATACAACATCGATATCTATATACCATTTGTGATAATATTAACGGTTGGGTCAAACTGTAAACTTCGGCTCCAAGAAGTCAGCTTTCTTTCTGAATTTTACATATTTTATGGCTGCATTTAAATTTATTTATACCGGATGGGAGTAGTAAGTATGTAGTAGTTAAAGACGTTATTTATATTTACATTTGTAAACCGATTGAAATTGAGGGACCATCCGTGATATAGATTATAAAAACTACACAAATCTTAGTATGCTTTACTAATGATAACCAACTTGTTAGACTTAAACAAGGAAAGGGACTTATTCTAGTTCATGTCGTCGTCATCTTCGTAGTCCTCCATTTCGTCATCATCCTCACTCTCGTCGCTGGTCACATCGGGATCGGAGGCCTGAGCGCGGCACTTGGGACACTGGCAGACAAATATATAGTTCTCGCGCAGGACCTTGTGCCTCGAATGACGGCTTCGCTCCAGCATGCACTCGTCGAGGTAGGAGATGCAGATTTCGTCGCCCTCCTGTATAGGGACTAACGCCTTCATCACCACTATATCATTTGAGTAGGGAAATGTGGAGCAGGCATTTGGCACGCAACTATGATTGATCTTGCTCTGAAGGAGGTACAGTCCAGAGCCTTCGTTGTTCAGGAATTCGCCAGCAACTAAATAAAGAGAAACCGAAAATCTTATAGAGAACATTTCCGCAATATTTAACTGGTACTTACATTCTCCGACTTTAGCGTAAAGCCCATCGATGACTGTGTCCAGCTGCGCCTTCTCAGCATCGGGCAGTGGCAGGTCGGACACCTTAGTTACCCACTGTGACAGAACGCTGGTCGCAATGCCCTGGCTATTGGTGCCCATTATGCCCATTAGCGTTTTGAAGGCATCGGGTGTTGTGAACTGGCAAGGCAAGGAACATTTTGAGAAAGAAATTCAAGTTGCTTTCTTCTGGAATATATACCAAGGCAAACTCCTCTCCAGCGAAGGCGTTGCAGAACGCTCGGTACAGTTGCTCCATCTGCTGCTCAAAGTTTTCTCCCAGCATCTTGTGGTAGATCTTCTGCTCGCGATTCACTATCAGTGCTTGAAAGGATTGAAGCTGTTCCAGGAACTCCTCCTTTTTGGGGCTCTGCTGGTACAGGGCCATCAGGCGCACAATCAACATTATACTGCCCGTCTCCGGCGGGTAGTGCATCTTCTTCCACGTATCGTTGAGCACGTTTATGGGATGTGTGTCGTCGGAGCGGAATGCGCCCATGCAGGCCTCGCGATGGTAACGCTTGTGGGCCTCCATCCGGCAGTCCTCAGAGCAGTAGTGCACTTTGCAGCGTGGGCACTGGGTGAACTGGGCAACCCAAGCAGCAGTGGGATCGTACTGTAGCAGAGGCACCTCCACCTTCGGATCGCTGGCCAGGCGTCGAACATTCTCCAGCACCGTTTCCAGCGGGCGCATGCAATGGTCACAGGCGGCATAACCGTAGGCCACGTTCCACGAGAACTGCCTGGACACAAACGGTTCCTCCTCAAAGATCACCTCATCGGCCGCAAAGTTCTTGGTGGCGATCATGGCACGCCCCTGCGAAAGTAAGTAAATGCATACGTCAGTAGGGCCGGGAGTGTGCGGATGTGGTTCTTACCTTGCCCGGTATCTCCCGAATCTCAAAGTGGTTCATTCTGTCCAAAATGCACACTCGCTTTTTGTGGCGCAAAGGAAAACAAAATTTCCAATTGCACGTGTGAGTCTGCCAATCGCCACGATGCGCCGACACAGCTGTTTCGGCCAGTCAGTTAGAACTCGAGTGGACGCTTGGCGCCATTTCAAATTTCCATTCTATTCAAAAATTACGGGCTTCTTAAAATTACCTTAATTCGGTTTTTAGTGGCACGCCCAACAATGGTCTAGAGCGCAAACCTTACCAAAACTTTTCTACTTCTAATATAAAAAATTTCTTAAAATTAAGAAGTTAATAAATAAAACTAAAATGTGTAATTTTGTATTCTGCCAGTTCGAAAACACGGTTCGGGGTTCGAACCGTGGATTCAAACTGGCACAATTAAAAATGTTTACTTAAAAAATAAAAGGGGTCTACATTGAAACCCAATTTTGTTGTTACATAATGCTCAAATTTTGACTCCTATACATCATATAAAAACATTTACTTACTCCTCCACAACCACCCGAATTGAATCCAGTTGAACTACGAAAGTACGAACTACGAAAACTACGCTCAAGTCAGAGCACAGCAGAGGATACAAGAAAATTGGTGGAATCGATGCCTAAATATGTGAAAGTTTTATAAACAGACATTTCCAAAAAGTTTTTTAATTGCAATTTAATTAAAGGCTATATTATATGGTCGTCCGATCCGAATCAAATAGGCAGCAGAGAGCAAGGGATTTTAATTGGAGCTATGAGCTGAAAACAATCTCGCAATCACAATAAAACACAATTTTTGACTTGTACTGTACTATCATATAATAATAATCAATTACATCGTTTAAAATTTAAAGACATTCTAATGTAATTTGTTTTGTTGTTGTTTTCTTTTATCTGTGTTGTGTATATATAAACATCTCGTTAACAGCGTTTGGTTTTGTTTTTGTTTTGCTTTTAGTTGCTTGTTGTAAAATACATAATATTTCATAATTGTAATAATAATATATCCTTAACAACTAGTAATATTCAAATATAATTTTCTCTGCTTTATCATTATTGTTGTTTTGGGTTTTCTTAGTTATTGTTTTAGCATTTGTTTCCGTTTCTCTTACTGTTTCTGTTTCCCTTGCCGTATCTATATCAGTTTAGCTTGTGTTTTTAAATTAATGGTTTATTCACTAACCAGCGCCATTTCTCGCGACGCAGGCGTCGCCAGTGACTGCCCCAAGGCGGAGGCGGCGGAGACGGCGCTGCTTAGACCATCCTCGTCCTCTTCGGTTACTCTCGCTGCAGCGGTTGCCTTTTTGCGCTCTATCTCCGACAGCACCTCTTCGTCATCCTCCTGGTCATCATCACAATTGCTTCGCTCGACATGGTCGGCGGCTTCTTCATCCTCATGCGCCTCATCGGCAAAGGACACTTCCACGGGGCTGTTGCCGCTATCACCGTTAGCTGTTGGCGCCGTCGTCGTCTCGTGCCGATTGTTGTTGGCCTTATCCTCACTGGCAGACTTGTTGTTATCACTGTCAGGGTCGTCGCTCTTGGACGTAGGAGCCGTCGGCTCCTCCTCGGGTATGTCCTCGATCAAGCTGCGATTCCCGGATCCGGCCGACGGACTGCGAGGCGGGGGCGTTGTCGTTGTCGCTGTGGCTGGTATTTCCACCTCGGCCACCTTGCGCAGCAGGACGGGATCGGAGGCGCGCAACGAGCTCTCCGAGCCGCCCACACCTTCGCCGCTGGGCCTCAGCACCAGATAGAGCAGGATGTCCGAAAGCGAAATGATGCCGATTACTTTGCGCTGGTCGTCGACCACCACCAAGCGATGCACCTCGGCGCGAACGATACGCTCCATGATCGTATAGAGCGACTCATCCAGATTACACTTTTGCACGCCCTCGAACCATTCGTTGCGATGCTCATTGGCCTTGCGCAGGGACACATCGAGATCGTTATAGGTCTTCTCGGCGGCGAGATTCTAAGGGAAGGAGGATATGGGAGATGTGTTAGTACACATTCAAAACTATTAATATTCAGGCGCGTTCCGGTTATCACTTTCGCAAATTTCTTGCGATTTACTTTCAAAAACGAAAGTCGGTGCCAAAATTGAAAAAACGAGCAAGTTTTTCTTTACGGATAGAAAAAATAAATGTCCTTTTCTACATCAAATCGGATCTTATTTGCAAAAGCGAACAAAATTGACGCATTGACCTTTCGACGATTATTTCACACCATCAGTAGATCTCTCTAGTAAGTATTTATTTTGTTAAAAGTTCTTTGTGCCGTCGGCAACAACAACTTGCGCTTTGTTTGACAAAGACGAACAATTGCAAAAATTATAAAACATTTAAAGACTATTTACTTCTAAAAACAAAAAGTCAGCTGTTTGGGCAGTAAAAGATGTTAAATATTCCGATAAGAAAACGTTGACGAAAACCGGAGCACGTAAAATCGGAACCGCAAGTTTTTGGCCAAAAATAAAGTGAAAATCGTAACCCCCCTGATTAGTCCACTGTTGAACTAATTTTTGTTGCCTACTTACAATCACATCAAACTTCGCATAGATGTCTACGAGCCGTCCCTCGGCGTCCACCAGCGGCAACGCCGATACGCGTCGCTCCACAAACTTCTTGAGCGCCGTGATTATGCTCGTCGTCTCGTCGGCGGTCTCGATGTTGTTATAGGTGCCAATCTTCAGTTCGCGCAAACTCCTTTGCATGTAAGCGGGCTTTGGTAATTCATTAATCTGCACGAGGTTAGGATTCAATTAGTATCCAGTTAGGAAGGCGGGCGAAAGGACTTACGTATAGGAAGAGGAACCTCAGAATGCGTTTGTGTGTCAAGATGTAGAGGACATTGCCAGTCGCTGGATCGATAACGGGCAGGCGATGAATGCGGCTGTGGATGAGAATTTTGATGGCATCATAGAGGGAGGCATCCGGCCCGATGCTGACCAACGGCATGACCTGGTTGTGCAGTACACCTGAAAGTCAATTGAATCAGTTTAGCTTGGAATCCTTCTTGAAAGGAATACTGAGAGTACTACTCACTTCGCCACGTGTCCAGTTTGTGCTCCTCCAGCTGCTCCATGGACGCATTGGGCGACTTGTAATACATTTGCAGGATCTTGATAAAGTCCGTGATGGTCAGCATGCCCACAAACTGCTGCTTTTCCGAATTCCAGAGTGGTGCCGCTCGCACTCCGTTGTAGACCAGGGCGTAGAAGGCCTTCTTCACGAGCAACTGGGTGTCAAAGACAACCAGTTTGGCGGAGGTGGGTATCAGATCATAGCACTTGTGAAAGCGAAAGAACTTAACGAAGATCTGTGAATCGTCCTCCTCTGCAAACACAAGAATAAAAGTGATATTTAGTAGGGATAATCAATGCCTAAATAAGGGAGATAGTTTGTGGTTGCACAGCACTCTATTGGGGGTTTGTTGTGGGCACCTTTCTTGAGCAGCTCGGCTAGCAGACGCTTCCAGGCCTCAGAGATCTGCTCGAACTCTTTGATGCTTTCCAATGGGTAGCAAAGGACGTCGGCCGGGCGTCCATTGCCACCGCCGAGCACCAGGCGACCCGCATGATTCGAGTAGAAGTGCAACTGTAACATGCGTTCTGGCTTCACGGCGTTCAGGCTTTTCACTTTTTCTGGATGCCCTGCTTCGAATCCTCAGTGTCTCATTACGCTAGTCTGATCCGATCCGATGTGATCTGGTGTCGCCTGAGGTCTGTGGGCGCTAACAATTAACTGGATAACTCGATTTGCTCTGCTAATTGGTTAGCTCGTCTAATTGGACAACTAACTACTCAACAGGCCACTAACAGTCCCCTAACAGTCCTGCGCCGCTCTACGCGCTTCTCACTGCGTCTAGTTGGGCCAATGAAGCTGCATAGGTATCGTGATCGTAACTGAACTCAAAAACCGAACAACCCTCGGCGATGTGGGCCAACTGGGCTACCGAGCAATTGAATACCATAAATTTCTGGGCGCGCGCGTTTCGATAAATTAAATTAAGACATTTTTAATTAAAATAAATTTAGCGTACGACAATATAAACCGAGGCAGCTACAGGCACGCAAAACACACCAGAATAGATTCACCGAATTGTTCAGCAATAAATATTATTTGAATTCCCATCAAGACAATAAGAAAACCAGAAAGAGGAGGGTGGGCAAGATTTAGACGGTTCTGTATGTAAACAAATAAATATTGAGGCGGGGCCAAAAGGTGTTAATCAAAAACTAAATACCACACACACAGGTATATAATGATAGGGTTTGTAGTACATCGAAATTGTCAGAGGCCTGATAAATGCAAGCCAAACAGCGCACACTAACCGCTGTCAGCATTTGTCGGGGCCGATTTAGGCGCACAACAGATATTGGGACGGACATTTGTGCCAAGAAATTAATTAACCAATGCGAACCGACCTTAACACTGAAATTTCGAATGCTTATGGCGATTTATTTGCTTTCTTATTCTTTGGCGAGAATGCATTTGGAAATCTTGTTGGTTTTATAGCTAAGAGATTATTTTCGTTTTTGATTTCTGAATTATTATTATGATGATCAATGGATAATAATAGTTACGGACTCTGACTACATTTAAAAAATAAGTAGGAAAGCTACAGTCGACCAACAGTGAGATACCCGGTAGCCAAAGCATTGTAGGTGAAAGTAAAATACACACTTACATGGCTTTTTTACTTTGTCTAAATATGCTCCAGTTTATGGAAAACTAAAACAATTAAAAGGCAGACGAAATTTTTGAAAAATGAAAAAAATATAGCTAGGAACATGTTGCCAACTCAAATATAGATTCACAGCATTCATAGAAACTTTGATATAATCATCAGAATTTATTCAAACTTTTAAAGAACGTCCACACAAATGTATTAATTTCATATTCATTTACTTTAAAACACAAATCACGACTATATCTCAGTTATATATTTTTTAATTTTGAAATAACTTGATGTGCGTTCAACAGATAAAAATTTGATAGCTCTAGCTCTTATAGTCTCAGAGATCAGACGGACAGGCGGACACTTTTAAAACGACTAGGCTGGAAACGCTGATCAAGAATATATATTCCTTATGGGGTCGGAGAAGCCTCCTTCTGACTGTTAAATACGCTCTCGGTTGGCACTAAGTTATAATACCCTTGTACCCTATGGGTATAAAAAGTAAAGGAAATTCAAAACATAATTTTTAAAAAGTAATAAATATCTACATTTTGAGCTGTGCGTTTATTTTTAAAAACGACGAAGTTTTTATATTATTTTCCTGTTCGTTTTTCGATCGTTCGTATGCTAGCTAAATGATATAGTCATCCGATTTGTAAAAAATATAACCGTAATTCTGAAATCATAAACATAGCCATATCTCGGAGTAGATAAAGATATGTTGATAAACACTGTACGATATAGTCGTCCGATTCGGCCCCTTCTGACCGATACATAAAAGCCTTTACACTAAACTTATAAATGTTCGAACATGTTATGGGAACTCGGTTGTCCTACTTTTTTTCAGATAATCTAATGGATTTTTTGTTGTATTGTTTATTCTATTTTAAATGTTATCCACCAGCAACAAAATAGGGTTTCTTAATTCGACCATTCCCAACAAATTACCCTGCTAATGCCTCTCGCGAGATAAGCAAAAAGACAAACAGAAAGTTTAAATAGAAAAACAAATAATATAGAAAAAACTGAAACCAGAAAGCGCCAGGAGGAAAAATATATGCATATGTCCATTTGTAAATTGAAATAAATTGTAAAATATTTGGCTCTAAAAGAAAACGGCTAAAAGATGTTCGCCCAAAAATGTGTAAACATTTGAATATTGTTTAATAAATGAAAATTTGTCCAGTTAGTTGCCAGGAATAAATGCCGAGGAAAATTCCATCTTTCGCATTTCCATGCCGCTCTCTCTCTCCCATTTTCTCTCTCTCTCTGTATTACCCGGGGTTTGTTGTTGTTTTGATTGGGTTTCATTCATTGATATATAAATATTAGTCTGCAAGGTAATATATACATATATATATGGGTTATTGATTCCAACTCTACGTTTCTACGCTTTTGCGTTTTCAGACGGACCACGGGCCACAAGAGTTAATTGAAATGCTCCTTGGTGTTGTCGGTTTTTGTTGATTATTCTATTTCTTTGTGGCGTGTGTGTGTGTGTTTGTGCGGGATCAAAACAATTGAAAAGCCATTTCCACAGTGGGTGGCATTGGGTGCGAAGTGCTAGGGACTAGGAGGTGGGTGCGAGGAGGTAGTGACTCGGTTCAGTTGCTGTTGGCGTTGCGGCGCTATTCGAAAATTCCTGAGGTGTGACTAAGAGCCAAGAGAGGCGAAGAAGACCTTCGAGGGTCGACTTGCCTGCCTGGCAGTTGGTCAATTCAAATATTTGGCTTTTGGTAAGTAATATCCATAATCACTCAAGAACTTCGGCACATATAGACGACACATATAGAGCGCTAGCGCTAGAACGGCGCGGGCCAGCTTCTTTCCGCTGGCTATAATAATTCCGTACAAAAACCGTAAAACACACGGAAAATCGACGAAACTTTTGTCGTCTGCCCGTCTTCGCTGGCGACGTTCTAAACGATTCGAAATTTTATCATAAACTGATCTGCAGTCCGTGTGCTGATGTTCTCTTCTCCCTCTCCCTCGCGGACCTGCTCTTCGGTCGGAAAAGTTTTCGTTAGGGAAAAGCGCAAAAACAAACAAAAAATACCCGCAGATATAGAACAAAATACAACATGGGAAAACGCTCAGAGCTCCGAGCGGAGCAGAAGTCTCTAAAACGAAACGAAAAGTTCTCACAGAGCACGCTATATTCTATAAATTCAATATAATCTTCGGTGAGAGATCGGTTTGAATCGGATCGGTTGGGAATTGACGTTAATGAGGATCATGAAACGTCTGAAATTGCCAACAAATTACATGCACTATCTTCCTCCTCTCCCCCAGGCGGTCCTCTTGTCCATCCTCTATCCACAATCACCGCGTTCGCGTCTCTTTTCCCAGAGAGATCTTCGGCGTACTTGGAACTTATAATTAGCATTGGGACTGAACTAAAAAAGCGGAAAAGGCAAATAAAAACATTGGGGGTGTGTTTGGTCAGCCCACGTTAAGATCTTTGCTCTACTAATCTGAGCAGGAAAATAGAAAGTATATATGTAAGCTTCATATCGATTATGCTCTACAAATCTAAGCAGGAAAATAGATAGTATATATGTGAGCCTCATAACGATTATGTTCTACGTAGCATTTCAGACCGCCCACGTCAACTGGATCGGCCATTCCTGTTCTTAAATCCTCCTACCATAATCCCCGTGAGTTATGACTTCGATTCCATGGGCTGTCTTCTTCTTGGATCTGTATATAGCACCGGGTACCGGGTATATATTCTATTATATTCTATTAGTTCTGGCGAGGCGTCGTGTGCCCACAGAATGGCATCAGAGGCCGACTCTTGATCGAATGCCAAGTGTGTTTGCTAATTTATTTAAATTAAACATTTCTTTATATTCTCAGGGGAAAGGGGCACAGTGGAAGGGGCGCCACTTAAGAGGGCTGCTTAAGAACTTACCCAAATCAGATAGATTTACTTTCTCTAGGAACGGATCGGCGACGGGTAACTGGAATAAAGGGGGAAAATATTTGATTAATACCAAGTTATTCATACGCTTAATTACAGCTGTTAATTACATAAGTCCCTGCGCCGTAAACTATTGTTGACAAAGAAAACGAGCGAACTTTAAAAGTCGTAAAATGCATATACGTAAAGCGTTACGCAACTCATAATAGTTGGATTATAGTTAACACCTCGTTTCCCTACAAATTCCGCCCATGTTCTTCTTCACAAGCCCACTTATATTCAGATTTCTATATGGGTCACTATGGAACTTTTGAGTGAAATACACAGAAGGTGACGAGAACAATACGATAGCCAAAGTAAACAATGAGGGAACAGTTCGTAAATAGTAGTTTAAATTACGCTGATATAGTTCTCAAACGTGTTATCTGTTAATCAGCAGCGAATTCACAGATAAAACCCGAGGAAAACAAAACAATTCCGACTCCAATGAAATATTTATGGGAGGGGGCACTGTTCGTCCGTTCGAGTTGGTTTGAATTAACATTGAAATGAGCAATTGTGGAATTGTGACACGCAGTGAGGGACGAGGAAATCTGGGAGGAGGCCCCATACGTATCAGATAAGGCAATTGAAAAATTACGCTCACATGCGAGTGTACACGAGCCAATTTTGGTTTAGCCTAAACGCTTCTATTTGCGCTCACGCTCCCCGCATGCCGCTGCGCTCTCAAGAAGCTAATGGGGTCAAGAAAGTCTGCACAGAGGATAAATTCGTTTTTTTAAGCTGATTCAGGGAATTCAACACTGTTTAAGATTGGTAATAACAAATTACTCCTTAACTCTGATTATATATTGATATAATATATATAACGCTCTCTTCGTAAAACCGACTCTTTAGATACCTCTAGAAACAACGGTGATCGTTGAACGCTGTTAAGATGCTTTTTGTTTTGAACTCTGATAGGATATTGAAACAATCTCTATCTCGAGAAACCGACATTTCTAATAACCCAAGAAATATCTGTGACACACCCGTATATACTTAGTTTCTGAAAGATATCGACCCCCTCATTGGGCATAAATTTAAATGGCAGTGTACTCTCAGCCGAGTGCAATGCGCAGAGAAAAGCTTGCGTCCATCAAAGCTCCGCCCCTGCCCTAGTCATGACTCTCTGCGGATTTCCTTTGTCTTCGGTGTCTTCAGTGTTTCCTCAACCAAAACTCACGCTGATCTTGCGTCCGGATCGAGGCAGCAACTGTTGCTGGCGCTTCCACTGCTCGATCTGTTCTACGCTGAAATCGCTGCGCCGTCGCATCAGGAGGCACTGGTGCACCGGCGACTGGGTGCGGAGGGGCGAGGAGTGGGCGCTGCTCACACGCCGTCGCTCATAGACGAGCGTCTGCTGCACTGCGACAGCAGCGGAGGCGGCTGAAGCGGCGGCGGAAGGTGAATGACCCAGCGAATGGCGGGCAGCATTGCCAATTGTGTGGCTGCTGTACCTCGGTTGCTGTTGCTGTTGCTGTTGCAGTTGTTGATGCAGCTGCTGCTGCTGCAACTGTTGCTGCTGTTGTTGCTGTAGTTGTTGTTGCTGCTGCTGACTGTGATTGGTGTGTGCCTTACGTCGCAGCAGCGATGACGACATGGCCGCCGTTAAGGTTGCCTTTAACTTGTTGCCATCTTTCAGCGGCTTGCTTTTGGCCGTTGTTGGTATGTTGTTTTGGCCAATATGGCTAATGTTGCCGTTGCTATGGCTAATATGGCTAACATGGCCCGAGGTGTCATCGCGCCGGCTTACGTGCCGTGAGTGGCGTTGGCCGTCAACGAGATCGCGAAGATTTGCACTGTTCAACAGCTGATAGTTGGCGCTGGCCGTCGGCCCGTTTTGCGATGACATGAGCGTCGGCAAATGGCCGTAACGCTTCTTGCGCTCATACAGCGGCGAGTTGCTCAGCGAGCGAGCCTTGCGTCCGCTTTTCGAACTCGCATTCGCATTTGCATTTTCACTGCTGCTCAGGTTGTTGTTGCTGTCATTATCTTTGGGTAAATTTGGGTCAAAGCGCACGCTTAATTTCGATGGCTTTGTTGCTGTTGCTGCAGATGTAGCTGCAGCTGGGGGAGAGGGTAGCACACCCACGCGGGGAGTGCTTGTCTCAAAGGCGGAATAGCGGCGGCGATACATTAACACGGGCACACCTCCACACACACGCACTCGGATCTATCAACAATGACGACACAACACTATTGCGCTGGCTCCCGTGTTCCGTTCCGTTCCACTTTGTTCTCTTCTTCGTTTCCGTTGCGCTTCGGACTCGCTGTCGGTTCCGCTTATTTTATCAGGACACGTCTGCGATCACGCGAATGTAAACTTAAACTGGTTAAGAGTTTCGCGAGCCACAAACGCAGCCCCACACATGAGATCGCCCCACCAACAAAGAGCGGAAGAGGCGAGAGAAAACACACAGAGAGAGGAGAGAGAGCGTGAGCTGACTGGGCCACAGTGGGGTACTATACCCTAAAGTGAGGATCAAATCCGTTATTCTTTTCTGTCGGTAAAGTAGGTCACCAAAGTTTTTTTTATGTTAATTAAAAGTAAAGATTTATCGAATTCAAATTATTATTGCTTCCAAATATAATAATAAAAGGTATAAATAAAAAAATAAAAATTGTTGCAATGAAACCAAAAAGAATCCGTGGGACCTTTGACAACGGACTGCTTAGCATCTGTTAGGTTCAGGAAAGTTATATTCCAGTATTATTAAGAATTGCATGCGTCTCCAAAAGATTATAAAGAAATGTATAGAACAATTTTAAACTTAAAAAAATTTTTAATTTTCATTAATTTTTAATTTTAGGGTATAGTATCCCACTGTGTAATCTAGGAGAGCGCGAGAGAGTGCTAAAGCTTAAGCAAATATAAGAACGCACAAGCAACCAGCTGAAATGTAAATGTAACGAAGCTACAACACGCTGCAGTGAACTTACACCTAAAGAAATACGGCTGCAAGAAATTTGAAAAATGTCAAATCATCAAGGAATATTTAAAAAATCAATTTCTGATTTAAAAAGACGGTTTATATGTAAATACAAAAAACTAATTAAAGTTTGTATAAATATTTTAAAAATCAATGTCATTATTTCTTGAGTATAATTAATTCGGTGTATAAAGGAGTTCATTCGTATGCAACCATTATCGTTAAAAGGCTAAATTAAGTACAGATTCGGATTCGTTATATTTTCGGAGTGCATCTTAAGATCTGGGTTAACTGCAACAAAAATAAACTATATTTGTCCAACGCTTTACTTCTCTTTTTTGCCTTGCAATATCTTTTAGTCTGTTCTCCTTGTGGGGCTTCTGTGAGCAAAGCAGAAGAAGCGGGCAAACTGAGCGAGTGAACCTCGATACCCGGCTACCTCGACAAAGAGAGTGTAGGGTAGGAGTCAACCAGCATGGCACTCGATTATTTTCTTTTCGACTTAATCGTTAAATCGTTAAGGCAAACGAAGAAACGGCCATCGTGTGGGAGATGGAGCATCACATATGAGGAGAGAGAGAGAGCGAGCGAAAAATAGAGATAGAGAGCCAGAGAGCGCTAGTTGCATCCACTAGCGAAAAGCTCAAGGCCCACTGCAGGCGGAGAAAAAGACGAAGATGAGCACCCCACAAAATGCTTTTCACTCAATCGAACTCAACTGACTCAGTGCGAAGTACGCACCAAAAGCAAAGAGAGCTTCTGTATACATTTAGTGTTTGTTGCTATTGTTGTTGTTTGTCCGATAAGTAAAACAAACTGTGCAGCAAGATTATGGCCTTGCCCAAAAAGAGAGAGAGAGTGAAAGAGACACAGCAAGTGAGAACTTTTGACATGCAAAGAGTACGCTGCTAATTAATCATCATCATTAGCGGGCACATACCAATAACACCAGAGCGGATAGAAAAAAGAAAGCCCAAGCCCGCTGACGTCAGATCACAGACAGACAGACAGTTCACAGTTATTAAAGACTATAGAAAAGAATTCCCGAGCTCATGCAATCTGAAAATACTACTAAATATATCCATTAATATAAACCAGTTTCCAACGGGCGACCACGTTGTCGAGTGCGAAATAAACAAAAACACTAGTGTCGCCAAGCTAACAATAACAATGTATTTATTGGCCCATTAAGCGGCCTTGGGGGCCTTACATAGGTGCGTTCAATCTAAATTAACCCACGCGGAAAAAGGTAAAAGGTATAGCATAGTTGTTTACTGCTTAATCCACTGCCGCTGGAAAACGGTTATCAGCATTACTTTCCAATTTTTAGGCAGTGATTCACTGATTGACCCATACCTGTATTTCACCAAAATCCGTTGAATTTCATTAAAATCTCCCACCAGAGTTTGGAATTCTTATCAGAATTTATCATTTATGCCATACGTATACGTAACGTGTAGATATCATACATTGTATGAATGTAAATATAAATTCTACGTGTAAATTAACGAACTCCCGAGTCCTCAAAGTATGCAATATAAAGTAAAACAATCTATGCTTTATTTTCTGAATTTGTTTCAGGCTGGCTTTGAAGGAAATAAATGTATTTCAATCTAGAGTTAAGCAAAAGTAACGACGATCTCTGCTCTTTACATGCAACAGATGTAAGCGAAGAACAGGATGAAACGGGTAAACCTGATGTAAAAAGATTAAACAGGGTAAGTCAAGGAACGGGGAATACATGGAAATACAGATATGAAGCTATTAATAGCCTTAAATCAGAAAGCGACGAGATTGCCCTTTAAAGGAGATAAGGAAAAGCAAAATAAATAATAAAAAGCGGAAGGCTAGATTATAATTATTACGTAAAGCAGCGTTGATAATAATTTTTGATGGTACGCATCTTTCACCTTCAAATATTTAGTCTTCGCTATATGTATGCGTTACACATACACAGAAAACCTTAACTGAAAAACAAGAAAAAATGCTTATACCCGGAAGTCGAAGTTGGTATACCCTCGTTGTTTGCAATTGCGATTTAAACAGTTTCAGGAAACCCCTAAAAGTCGTTCTTTACCTCAATGGTTTCCTAAATCTACGGTTAGTTGAGTCGGAAACTTACCCCTCTGGAGTCCCTGAAGAGGATGGCTGCATGGTGTGGATCCAGCGTGCCATCCCCTCGCAGCCCGCGACCGGCGGCGCCAACTGAAGCACGCCGTTTCTCCAAATCCGCAGAGGCACGACGCATATGAGCACCTTAAAGTGAATAATATTCAGTTAGTTATATATATTTATCAAGGCTAAGAGTATTAGAGTAAAGGCAATCCTAACAGAACAGCAAGTACCTTAACCTACCCGCCCAGCTATCCCAAAAACCCTTTACCTTCTTTGACTATACGATCGTAGATCTTGTAAGTCGCCCCGCAATCGTCCAGAATGCGATTGGGGCGACTGAGCGTGTTCACGTCCAAACTCTTGGACCTGGTGCGGAAATTCTCCTGCGGATCGTTCTGCGGCGAGGTGCAGACACTCTGAGCGTCGTGGTGCTTTCTGGGCCAAACGTGGATCTTTTTGCCGAAGTGCTTGAGCATCTCCTGGATCGAGTGGTGGTGGTGGTGATGGTGATGATGATGGTGGTGCTTGCCATGCTTTCCGTGACCCTCCTTGTGCGGCGAATGCTGCTGCTCTGACTCGTCGACGCTGAGGCTCTTGACAAAGGACGCGTTGTCGAAGCGATGGCGCTGGAAGGGTCCGCTGCCTGTGCCGCTATCCGTGCTGTTCATCGACTGGCGGGAGGAGTCCCCGCCGAAGCTGTAGTCGTCCAGCGAGTTGTGGGCGGCGCTCACGCGGTGGAAGATCGAGATGGCCGTTGGCCGTTGCGGGTGTCCGCTCGCACCTGTGTGGGTGAAATACTGGTGGTCCGCCTGGCTCTCGTAGATGTCGTCGAGATCGTGGGGAAAGTAGCCGCCGCCTCCCACTGGGGCTGTGGGTGGCGGAGATCCAAAATCTGGACCGGCACTGCGACGCATGCTCTGCAAGATGGGAATGTAATGAGAAAGTTCCTGATCTTGGACTCCAAAGATTACTCACGCCATAGATTGCCGGACTCTGAGATCGTTCCAGGAAGCTGCGCTTCGAGGAGGGCGTCCGCTTCAGACTGCCGCTGGTGGCGTGCTGCTGGTGCTGAAGATGATGGTGGGCGTGGTGCGTGGGCGAGTTGCGGTAGCTGTTATGGTTGTGGTTGGCTAGCGACTTGTTGGCATCGGGCACAGCCTGCGGCAGCGAGTGACGTTCGCTCTGCCACTGGGCGTAAGCGCTGCCAGTGACACCGCCCATGCTTTCGCCGGCTGCAGCTCCAGCAGTTCCTCCGCCGCCGGAGTTGTTTGAGTTAGAACTAGAGCTGCTGGAGGAGTCGACGCTGTAGAGGCGACTGCCTTGCGATGAGGCATCAGCACTGCTGCCGTAGCCGGGATAAATGTGGCGAGACCAGCTCTCGCCGCCGCTTAACTGTTTTTCCACCGCGTGCTGGCGGTACAGGTGCGTGATTCCATGCATTGTCCTTTCCCTCTTTTTCTCTTTCTTCTTTGATCTGTGTTGTCAATTATTTCGTCGTCAAGTAATAGTTTTTGTTACACTTTTACAACGCAGTGTAAACGGGTGTTATGTGTGTTACTGTTGTGTCTTTGCAGTTGAAAAATAAAAACACTGCGATTGCCTTGTAAAAGTCACATAATCCTTCAACTGTAAATAAAAATCACATCACACATCACTCTCTCGTTCTCTTTTTCGCCCACTATGCACTTGGCAAAAAGAAGGAACAGCGAGCGATGCATCGCGAAAAGCTCTCTCGCTCTCGCTCCTAGGTTGAACGCACTGAAATTAAGTCAAAGCTTGTGCATTTTATTTGTTCTTGCTTGTTTTTGTTATTGTTTTTTTGTTTGCCACGACGCGTTTATTTATTTAAAAAATATTTAATCACTTTTTGTCTCTTCACATATTACTCTTTGCCAGTAATTAAACAAAAAAAAAACACTTTTGAGGCAGCAACAAATATTAACTGATGAACTTGATCAAGTTCACCACCCACAACAACAACAACAGAAACCGGGCAGAGTCAATGCGCGCATAGGTTTATTGGCATTAAAATGACTTCATTATCTGTCTTTGTTGACTTTATGTTGCGGTTGCAAGATTCTATGGGTAAGTAAATAAGAAAAAAAACCGATCGTCACGATTGCCACAAAAAAGCGTTTGCGACACTTGCGTCGCCTGCACACGCAATGCAACCTGCACTCAGCTCAGGGTCGATTCTAGGCGGGGGCAGCGACCCAGGCGACAAAAGTCTCAGAGTTCAATGCCAGGCGAGCATACCAAATGACGGCACCTCCACACTAAAACTGATCTCATATATAATTTATTGAGGCCTATAGTTCACTGGTATACAGTATATTAGTGTTCACAGTGGGAATATGAATAGCGTAGCCGACCTAATGAAAATAGCTTGAAGAAAAATACTAGTTCTGATGCCAGTGCAAATTGAGAATTCGTTTTGTTTTTAGATTATTTAATTTGGTTGAAGGAGAAAAAATTTAATTTGTTTAAAAGGTTTTAACTAGGTATTGGTTAAAGTCACAAAAAACATCCTTTCAACAGCAATAAGGTAAAGTAAACATTGTCGCCTGGCTGGCTTAATACCGTTTCAGATCTCTGATCTCTCCTCTCTCTCCCCTTCTCTCTCTTTCTAGACATGGCAGCGCTTGCGGTTTCACTGCTGACTTCGCTCGCGGCTGACAACCCCTCCTCTCTGGTAATTATATTATTTTATAATGCAATAAATAAATGTATCGCATCTGTTCGCCAGAGGGAGCAGTGCACACTGATAGCTTTATAAATCCCTCACACTCACGCACACACACTCGCGCACATTTGCGGGCAAATCGCACGCTCGATTTAAATAAACGGCCTTTATCTTTATCGCTGTGTAAAAACAAACAGCAAACGGAGAAGAGTGAGAAGGAGAATGCAAAGTTGTGGGAGACGGTGGAGGAGAAGGAGCAGGCGGCCAAAGCAAAGTGAAGGAAAATAAAGTTAAGTTCTATTTTTATTATCAGCGCCACAACAAATAACAACATCGAGCGATTTCGAATAAAGAAATACGAAGAAGACGCATTGATAAAAACCAATGTGGGAGAGACACTGAATAGAAAAGGCAGAGCAGCGACGAATATTGATTAACATTTTTGAGTGGATTCCAGGGAATATTTCACAAGTTAGATCAAATGCAATTTACATGAAAGTCGTAGAACAAAGAGAGGCCGGTTCAATTGAGGTTAAATTGCCGTCAGCCACCCCCTTTTTTGCCCGCCATCTTATTTGCCGCAATCAAATTTGTAGAAATAATGCAAAAATATATATGTATGTTCGGTACGGCCGGCCGCCCACGCACTCACACACGCACACGTCTACGCAGACAACCGCTGGGCTAAAAGTTCGTCGAAAGAATGAGAATGAAAAGACCAAACGTTGCACGTGCTGCTGCCGACATCAACGTCGCTGCTAGGCGTAAACAACTGCCAGCGAGAGAGAGAGAAAAAGAGAGCGAAATTGGTGAGCTAACAGCACTCTGTTAGACGTAACAGTGGGCGGTGGTGCTACGCTGGTGGGGCGTCCTTGAAACCCCCCAGCACATAAAAGCAAAAGCGAGAGTGAAAGCATGGAAGTCGCAATGAATTGAATTGAACAATTTCCCCCACTCGGCAGCACTGCAGTTTCTGCCGCTCAAGCATGCGAAATCCATTAGCGAATAGGGCATCATAATATCCATTCGAATTACTTGGGGGGCATCTCAAGGGCACACATATAAGTCGGCCATAAATCAGCGTAAAAAGGAAAGAATTCTTTTTCAGCTTATGTACATATGTGATGGAATATTTCTTTTGGATTAGCTCAAACTGTTATGAATTTGACGTCTAATAAAAAATGGCAACAAAATACTCTTAGCTTGGCGAAAAAGAAGTTAAAATGATTTAATAACTTTACATTAAGGATTACAATACACCACGTATGCCATATTTGTAGCGTGACGCAATGAAAATAAAAAACAGAGGGATAAAAGTTTGAGGGTCAACTCCCTCTTAGACTCCCAAAATATTTAGGCCCTCTGTTTTGTGACGCATGCGTGCGAAGAAAGTGAAAGCATATACTGAGGGAGACGGTACATAAGAGTATTCTATACTATATACTGCTCTCGTATTCCGGCGTGCTCTACAGTAGGCTCCAAAAGTCTGGCGCTCGCCGGGAATTGCGCATTTGGGTCAAGTGTGTACGCGAAGGAACTTTGATTAGCGAGTGCAGAATTTTAAAAATACCAAATTATCAGTATCAGGCAGACCCCCACTAGACAAGCCCTGTCAATAAGCATATATGTACATACTCGTACTACGTACTACGGTGGGGTAAATAATTTTCGGGTGATAAGAACTCCGGCTTGTTTGCTTGCCTTGGGCCTATCGCAAAAATTGATTTGATTGACATGGCAGCTTGGCCGTCGCCCAATATACAAATATACAAATATACAAAGGTGCGAACAAAATGTTTAACCGCCCACGAGGCGTATGCTTAATTTTGCTTCAGTGGCCCCTAAGTAACTGTAAACAGTTCTGCTTGTTTTTCCCACTGTGGCTTCGTTTTTTACACTGCACTTGGCGAAATTCGCTCATCATTTACCTTGAACGTGATTGGATATTGGATATGTGTGTAAATAAATATCGGAATATCCCCCCAATTACCGCCACCATCGCCAGTCACTGGTCATGCGGCCAGCCAGCGTTCTGACGGATGTGCTAAGGTGTGCGATTTTCAGCCGCTTCTATTTTAGTCTCTTCTTCAGCACTTTGCTGGGCTCCAATTTCGCCTTTGGCTCAACTCTGGCTTGCTTTGTGCTGACTTCTGTTTGTCGGTTAATTCTGCTGAAAGAAGATAACCAGATGACTCAGCTCGGAATAGGAGAATCGGGCGGGAGCCGGGGGCAGCTCAGGGCAAATATTTGAACTTGCCCACGAGCTTAAGTACTCGGGGTAGAGGTCTCCGAGTGCGATCAATGATATCACAGTTTTAAGGCAACGCTCTTGATCTTCAAACGAAATTTCGAAATGATGGGAGAGCTATTTAGCTTTTATTTAGATACTACCACTGTCAGACTATCACCAGATTATTGATTACAGCCCAAATAAAAATATTTCTAAGCCTATACATCGTTTTTGCGGCAGGTAAATTTATATATATTAAATAGTTTTGTACTATCGTGTTCCCAAGGGAGTTATTAAAAAGGTTTTGAACAATGCCCATTGGCCAACATCTTCACATCTGCTCAGCTCACTCGCTCAAATTTTCGTTGGCATTCCGCCATCTTAAATGTAAGTAACCATGCCAATGTCTCTTTTAATTTAAAGCTTTGGGCTCGAGTCTCAAAGTCGAACCTACATTCCACTGTCGCTTTCTTAATTGTTTATTATATTAAAGGCTAAAAAAATTCCAAATAAATTCCAAAATAATTTCAACATTGTTTAAAAGTCTCCTTGAAACTCTGACAATTTATTTTATGTTATCATATACTTAAGGGTATATAATCTGTCGAAAAAATAATGTTTTCTTAAATTATTTAGATAACATCTAGACCTTTAAACCAACTACATTTTCATAGTCTTTAGTTCATTGTATAATTACAAAATATTATTTACGGTAAATAGAGGTCTGTGGGGAAATGTTAGGGCAAAGGATGCCGATCCGAACCTCATAATTCATAGACTTCAGGTATTAGCCCACTTAAGTACTTATCAAAGTTAAGTGTCAGTCAAGTGCCTGCCAATTATCATGCATAATCGATAGCTTTCTGTCGGACTCCGGTCAGTTGTCAGTGGAAAATGAATGGAACTGAGGCACGCAGCTGGCGACCTTTAACCGAGTCACTGAACCCGGAGACTTTGTGGGCTGGCTTTCCCTAGATCCCTGGCCGGAATGCACACACATCGGGCCACGACCTCGAACTCGATGCGACTTGGCTGTAAGCCCGTGAGAGGCGCAGGTGTCCTTGCGCTTTTCCGAGCCCATCCCCCACCATCCCCACCCGTATTCAAGAACGAACCCATAAAACTGTCACTACTTCGCACTTGCGGAATACTTTCGAGGGATCTGAGGCCAGTGTTGCGCCCAAGTCGCTGCACACCCCCTCCCACACATGTTGTGTGTTTGCCTTTGTGCAATTTTTGCTGCTCTTTCCGCATCATTAGAGCCATGCAATTAAACAAATGCAAATTTACGTACGTACACTATGTACACAAATGTACGGAGACGAGCGCAACCGGAAGCGCAGTCACTCGCACTCGCACCCGCACGTCTACCGAACTTTGCACGATAATTAGTTTGTGTTGGGAAAAGAAACGGAACCGCGCCGATCACACACACGGGACCTTGGGGAGCGGGAATTTTCCGCTGCATTGCTCAGCGAAGAATAGAAAATGTCCTTCAATCACACACTCTCTACCGCCGTCTAATGCGATTTTGGCACCGCACTTAGCTCGAATGCTTGAGTTTACATCTCGCTGACAGGCGGGTCAACAGCGCGGGATCAGAACCTATCCCATTCGCATTGCCTTATACCTATTAGAGCCCTCGAACCGGGTGTCAAGAGGAGAAGCACATATTTGATGTGGCCGTAAAAGTGCAGGGCTAGAAATACTATTAAACTGATACTTAGTACACGAGATGAAAGGTGTTCCTTGCTAAAAACAGACACGTGTTTATTTTATCAGGGGAAATAGAATCCGATGAGAGTCCCTAACTAAACAGGAAATATGGGAGGTGCCACAGTAAACACTATTTTGATGGCAAGTCGAAATACATCACATGCCACTATTGCCTTAATGACTCATGTTATCATCCGAGTATATTTAATTAATTCTATACCAATGCTTATGGGTTCAGTACCAGCAACTTCCGAAACCAACATATTTTTTCAATTTATTTTTGTCTATGTTATCTGAATATTTTTACTTTCTTGTATTAATTAATTTCTTTATTCTACTTGATTACCTAATGTGTAGTTGTCAATCAGATTAGCTGCGACTGTGACTATAAATATATTTGACTACAGTCCAAATATATTTGTTAAATTTCTAATTTAATTATTGTTATAATTTTATAGGGAGGGATCGAACCCACGACCCGGTCGGCTATATGCTACATAGAATGCATTTGCAGCATACCATCTTTATAGTTTTTACTTTTTAATACTTGATACTTTTGTGTATCATCCGATTATACTAAGATTTTTTATATATTTTGTTCTCATAATTTTCTTAACGAAAGGGCGGAAGTGGGAGTACTCAAATTTTCAAATATACTTGACCTGCCTACAACAGACTAGTACGTTGTCACCGAATTTGTCAGCTTTAGCTCTTACTGTCTCTGTGAACTCTTGTTTCATACGGACGGACAGACGGACAGACGGACATGTCTAAATCGGTTGGCTGGTGATGCTGATCAAGAATACATATATCTTATGAGTCGGAGATGCCTCCATCCACCCGCCCTTACATGCATACTGGGTTGGCACTCAGTAGTAATACCCTTATACCCAAGGGGTACCGGATACAAAAAAACCTAGTAGAGAAGGATGACCCTTCCGCCCTCTGCGAATGACTCGACTTCGGTGGCAATTCGACCTTGACTCGACTCACGCGTTGGCTTATATAACGGTGTACATATATATATATACATATAGACATGGTCCCGCGGATCGGTGTGCACGCGGAGCTTCCCCGGTGGCCGGTATTTGCTCGCAGCCGGTGAAATTTGCAAATGAAATGAGCCGGCAGCCCGAGTCAAGATTTCCTCGCAGCAACAAGTGCAGTTCACATACAAGAGAACATACCTCCAAGTACACGCAGAGAAAAACCCTTAAAAGTCTACAGATATAAAAATATACAATATATATATTACCCTATAATTTATAGTGAACCTATTTCGACAATTGTGATACATTTAGATACAATTTGATTCTCACAGAAAGGGCCCTGCATCGGACCTCTGTTTGTCTTGCACTACAATTCTCAACGGCGTCTAGCTGCAAATGTAAGTAGTGAGGTCGTTCAGCAGTCTGGTACTGAGGACGACAGTGACTATGTCAATAACAGTTGTGTACCCAAGCCTACTGTTTGTCTTTGACAAGATCATTGTGTTTTTGGCAGAAACTCCGCCTAGTAAGGAGAACATAATAACATAACATAATAATGGATACAAACGCAAAGTGAATTTAGCTAGAATTTCTCGCAGTGTGCCCTCACACTGACTTGAATTCAATTAATAAGTGCACAACGCGCTGTTGTTTTCCAGCCAGTCCCCTTGCTGTTTACCCTTCTAATGGAGTCGGACATCTGATTCACATTTGCAGCTCTTTGCATAACCGACCGGGTGAAGTAGTAGCTCCGACGACAAATGGAAAGTGGAAAGGGGCAGCGGCGGGGGCTCGACTTGGGTTTTCCGCGCAATTGAATCTATATATTCAGTTGATCTTTAACCCGCCGCTGGCATTGAACGACAGCTCGGCGAATGGCTCTCGTCCTATAGATATTTATTTATATATACATATATTACTTCGTTATCTCTCTGTATTTTCTTTGTGTATGCTTGGGCTTTTGGGGACCATAACAAATGAGATTCACGCGCCCCACCTTAACGAAATTACTTTCCACTATCCGTAGTTACGTAGCCACTGACGTCACACGAAAAAGGCGATTTATCAAGACTAGGCACGAAGAGAGGAAAGCTGAGGCACAAGAGCCAAAGAAGAAGTAACATAGATAGTAACAGAATAGAGAAAAGCCAAGACATAGCAAAGGAAAGTCTCTCACTTAATCAGGTAGTATGGGTTCCAAAAAATCGATGCTAGTCTGGCATGTTAAGGATGATCTTTCACTATCTGACAAGCCTTAGAACATATAAAAGAGTCTCTTAACGGTATACAATTTCTATATGGTAGATATCTCTAGGCTAACAATATTCCTGTGTAATTATCTAATGTAATTATTAGGCAAACTGATGGCTTTGCCAAGCTCTAAGGTTGTTATCTTCGAGTCTCCCTTTTCCCCTGGCTCTGACAATGTGTTATTTATTAACTTCTACTCGCTGACGTCAATTTAAATGGCCATTTGGGCAGGGAAAATCATGCAAATGAGCTAGCACGAGTCGCGGGTTCGTATTTTGGCAGGTTGTTCCGCGGTGCTAATTAGATTTTACGAGCCCACTTTGGGTGTGTTGGCGGCAGTTATTGAACTTGGCTTTTGGCTTCTGGCCAAGACGCGCAGATAAGCTTGCAGAGGCGTGAAAAAGCCGCATTCTATGGGGAAGACTAAGGCGCACTCTTCCGTTCAGTCAAGGACAATGGCACAGGAACAATGTCAACAAGTACGAGACAGTTGTCGGAACTAGGATGAAAAATGAAAATGTTAATGTCGAGCGTAATGGAGGAAATGCCTGCCCGTAGGTCGGAAAATGCCTTCAACGCACGCAGGCCTAAATGGGAAATTTAAATGAGAATATAGAAAGCATAAACCCATGTACATATGTAGAGGATTGCGTAATAACAAAAATAACTAGGGAAATATTTGAAGAGCCCCAAATGCTTTTGCTAAGGAAGTAAGTAAAATCATTGTGATCTCTGATAACCCAGCATATGTCTGAAAAGTAAGTATAGAAAAATCCCCAACTAGCGAATATTTACAATTATCAAAAGCCCCAAGACCCATCGCGGCAAAAAACATTAATTGCTCAAAGGTTGCACACAGATCTTACAGCGAATTAATCTGTTGACTGTTGGAGAGTACGCTGGGATATATACTGTATGGGAGTATATATCTAGTCGAGTCGCATATATCTAGACGAGTGTGTGCATATCTAGCAGTGCAAACAATGAACAAACATTTGAATTGCTATTCTTGTTTTGTTATCAACGAGTGAAGCAAAGCACAGTCTTGGCCGCACGGCGAACGTACGATTCTATATAGTGGATATAGTGGCAATATATATAAGCCGAGTGTGTGCGCAGGGTAAATATAAACTATATTCCGCACTCTGTGTGCACAAGATTCATTACTGCAAGTTGTTTACACACTCAAGTGCGACGCGAATTTGAGCATTTGCTGTTGACCAACTGATGTATCTCGGCGGCAATCGAATATGTTTAATTTGTATCTTATTCTGGACTCATGACTTGTACCTCCCTGTGATCCTCTGGCGGAATGAAGAAAGAGTCTGGAGATAAATCAGAGGGCAGCCATTGTAGGGAGAGGCACCCGTGCATGCTAATTATCGGCTTTTAAAGAGGGTGTGTTTAACTTTTAGCAACTCTCTTATTTGATTTATATGTATAACCATCACCGCACATCTGTGTTCGATTCTATATATACCCCCTATAAATCACAATAAAGAGCTGCGTGCTAAAACCCGTAAATCGTACTCAAAATTTTGTATTTCAAATTAGCAACTGCCACAAATAAATAAAGGGAGCAAAAAATGAAGAAAAAGTCACGTTTTGAGGCCTCACACTTGTTACATCCACATATGTACTAGTCTTGTATATAAGCCCTTATTTTGATTCTAATTATCTAAGGGCGAATAGTTGAGTGCACAATTATTAAAGCTTTCAGTTGGCTACACAATCTTCCAGCTTTCAGTCGCTTCACAGGCAACGATTCTGGATTAGAGAATGCAAAGTTTTAATAAGAACATATTTATTAGAAATGGATTGTAATGCTCCCTTTTAAATTCTTACTCCAAGCCGTCCTTTTGTATCAAAGTGTCAGAAGATGCCCATTCAGCTCGTTCGGGTCTGTTTGCTAGTCTAAAGCTGCCTTTATAGGCTATATGACACAGGATTAAATGACATGAAGACAGTTCAGGGACAATCCCCGTCATGTGCGTGTGAGGAAGCAGGGCGTGGCCTGGAGCCCGTGCTGACGTGGCAGAGGTCGTTCCGCGGCTCCCAACAAGCTGGCCAAGACCAAGAGGAGACCGCCTGGGGATCTCATTAAGTCGTTGGCCGGCGGGAACGCAATTAACCGGAAGAAATGTCCTCGAATTACCAAGAATACTTAGCCAGACTAATGGTGAAATAGGACGAGCGGTTTAAACAATTATGAGGTAGCCCTAATTGCAGGGTCTATCTGAACTTATGTGTGGTAACTTAAGAATACTTTGTTGTATTTCGTATATGAAAGATTAGATTGTGTGCTGTGCTGTCTAGATTTTTAATTGATTTGTATACTCAGCAAATAATGCCGCTGTTTCAAGTTCAGTGTCAGCCTTAATACTCCACCCTGGGACACCCTGTATGCTAAGTGCACTATAAAATATATGCGGCAACAACAGCAATCGCAACGTGTTGTAATTAAGGCAACACAGCATGAACAACAATAACGATAACAACAATCGTCAGGCGGACAGGCGGACGGGCAGACGGGCAGACGAACAATATGAAATATTTATGTTGTTGCGGGCTGGGATTATAATTGAACAGCTCGGAACACAGCGGCAACAGATCGAAACAGAAATTTAATAGCCGTTTAAGGTAAGTTCCTCGTCTTGACCCAATTCTCAGGCGACCGACCCCTCGAAAACATCCCAAAAACATGCGGGTTTCAGTCGAGATCTTATCTGCGCAGATATAAATCGAGGAAAAATCGTATTTTGGCTTATTTTAACAAATATGGAAATGCACCAAGCAGACGGACACGTCATGCCTGATGAGAAACATCATCTGTATCCGCTAGATGCATCACCATTGCACTGAAAAAACTTTGCGCTGCCTTCAAGGCAAACTTTCTAGAAGTTCACTGAACTAATGTCAGTAGAAAATACACATTCGAAACTTGTTAGTTTGTGACTGAAACAGGTTATAAATACATATATTTATATTCACATATACATATTTATTTGGAAAACATCTTTGTTGCATTCTACGCAGAATGGAAAATCCAGTTTATTTTGTAATAATTTGATTTTCCGTATATGGCATGCCAAGGGATTGTGTGGGATATTTTATAAATATTACCAAAATAAATGGGCACAAATTTGATTTGTTTACTTCAAGGCTCTTTACTAAGCTAATTTGATTTGAAACCTTATTTAAAATCAAATTAAACAGAAGGAATGCCAATTTCTTTCCAATTTTCCTATTGAAATTATTATTTATTTATAATTTAAATATGTAAGTATAACTAATATTATAAAACTCTTCAAATGTCATGCGTGCGTCACATTGATGGATTATAAACATAGTGCTAGAATTACATAATCGTAAAAGTTTTACGACCGCACCATGTGCGTTTCGCATAGATTTTAGAGGGTCTTGGCAATGACAACACCTACATATATTCCCACGATTTCCAGACAAATAATAATAGTAATAGTAATAGGAAAAGCAGCAAATCACAACCTATCTCAAAGGAATCAAAAAGGAAAATAAAGTCTTAACCAAAGTAAGCCCACGAGGGCTTGTCTTGTTTGGTGGCTTTTGCGTCGCACGCAAAAATCAGAGAAAGGAACAGAGAGTGCGAAATGGCGTTCTCTTTCGTTCAAGTGGTTGGTTGTTGTCAAAAACAAAAACAAAAACCAAAACAAAAAAAAAAGAAAAAAAAAAACAAGAGTGAAAAAACGAAAATAAAGCCCAGCGAGAACATTTTTGCTGCGCAATTTCTTTGCCGTGTTTTCACTTCTTCGCTTCATTCTCTCCCCGACCGCCGACGTTCTCGCTGTTTTCCAGAATTCCGAAATCGAGAAACTCGAGTGGGAAGAGTAGCTTGCCACATGCTCTTGTTTATGTTTTCTATCTCGTTTACTGAAGCCGGCTGGCCGAACCTTATTTTAATTTATGGAGGCATTTCCGCACAAAAAAAATAAAAGAAAGGGTATCTGAAAGCGCTGGCAAAACATTTCACTGCCTTCCATCAAGTTAAATTGGATTAGCTGTGAAAACAGAACTCATTGCAATTGTTTGGCGAACTTGTATTTTTCAATAAATAAACAAATAACATTTCGCCTCTATTTTTGTTTACCCCTAGGCCAACCTTTAATATCGCAGCAAACAGCTTTCAGTTTATGCCTCTTAAATCACCGTCTAAGGAAACTTAATCTGAAACTGACCTATTCCAAGTGGATTTCAATTGTAGATCCGCAGCCATTGAGTGTGATTATTATGGAGCGCTCTAAGCGGGGTTATCTCATCTCATCCCAACTAAACTACATACTATAGTGCTTTAGTGCTTTAGTGCTTATCGGGGCGCATCCGCATCGGAATCACTCCAGAAATAAACATTTATAAGCGGGGCCTTGCCTTCCCATTCGCTTTGGCCGTAAAAAGAATTCCAACGTGTATTTATAAACCAGGCAAAAAGAACACTTGCAGAGCCCGTTTTCCAGATCATTTGACTTTATCCCATCTTAATTATGGTTTATTATGCAAAACAAACGGCACAGAAACACTGTCACACACCGTGTGTGTTTCTTTTTCGGCTCATCAAAATATCATCCTCTGCTTACGTCACAGCAGAATCATCAAAAACAGCAGCCGATTGGCGCCTCTCGGCAATAAATCAAAGCTCATCATTCCCTCTTTTTCTGTTATTTAAATAAACTTTAGCGAAAAGGAAGGAACCTCAGAAGAAGAATGCTGCGAGGCGAGAAATCAAAAATTTAAATCATAAATAAATTCAGGAGGAAAACAGACTGTTTCGCCGGTAAGAAAACAGTCTCTAACAAAAATTTCAGCTGTAGGAAGCCATTTGTTCTCTTAAAATATTGTTTATTTGTCACCACCAAATTAATTTATACGGGTGTTAACTTTTAGGTATGTTGAGTTGTTTTCCAAAATAATTATATTTATCTTTCATTGGAGTTTATATGATAAAACCGCTTAAAGTTCTATCAAAATATTCGTATTGGAAAACACCCTATTTTCACTCACTGTTTTTCTTTCGCAATTTCGAACTATTGTATTTTTAACATTCAGTCACATGCCCGGCGGATATTTTTCGGCTTGCTTAAGCGATGATATTAATTTTATTTCTGTTAAATTTTTATGGCAATTACACGTCCTTGGCAGCCTTGTTTAAATAAAAATGGTAACTTATGCAAATGTTTCCTCGCGTCGCTTCTGTGTTTGTTTGTGTGCGAAGGTTTTATTTATATAATTGTTGTGTATTATCTTGTTAATTAGCAAGAGACGGCTTATCAACTTGTTTACTTGTGCATTGAGCTTAATCTTTATTTTGTTACAAGCGCTTAAACATGTCTCACTTGCTCTAATCACCGCCATAAATATTTCATAATTCGTATCGCAGTTTTCTCTTTTCTGAGGTAAAAAAATGGTAATTCAAGAATCGAAATTTTTTCCACGCACATTTGTGATTTTATTGTTTGATTTTGACCATAAATTGCCCGCTCATGCATATTTATAGTTGGACAGCTCGAACGAAAAACGAAAATATTTGTGTGCTGTCAAAATCCAGTTTTCTTCTTTGTTTGCCACTAATTATGTTTTAAGATATTTCAATAATTGCTGTTTCTTAAAGATTAATAATATTAACTCCCATCAAAAGCCAACCTCAGCCAAGCGTTTAAGTATTTCACTCTGGGGGCGCGCGTATTAATTAATTAATTCCCAAATTCACGAGTCACAAATTCACCAGTCACAAGTTACTAAATGTCGAAAATCACGTGGGACACCGCTAGCAGCGACGTAGACTGAGCATCCGACTCTGCCGGCAATTGGATTCGAACTGACTGCGCTCCGCATTCGCCCATGTAGCTCAGATCGCCTGTATCTATATACAGTTGCGGTCAAAATAAAAGTATTGAAAGGTAAAAAATATTTGTTTTGTTTTCAAATACTAAGAAATCTTAGTTTTAAAAAATTATGTTGTGGTAATTAAGTAAATTGATATTTTGTACATATTTAGATTAAAAAATACTTTTCTTTAATTTTGAAAAAAAACCAATCTTTTATAAATAAATGCAAACTATTTATTTTTTTAAATCATGTAATATAATTTTGTTATGGTAGGAAAAATTACATTTTTAAAATGTAAAATAGTTTATTTTACTATATAATCTGTAAAAACGTACCACAATAATAATGAAATTGGTTTATAAAAGACAAGACATTTTAATTTGGTTAGTACTATTATTTTAACCGCAGCTGTATGTATATACTTAAGTGTATATACATTGATATCTATGTGTGTGACAAACCGGCAAGGCTGCTTGAGGGTGTGCGTGAGATTATATGCCTCAGTTTTACTTGTACCAATACACACACCCTCTGTGTGTAACGCGAGAAAAAGGTGAGCACAACAGAAAATCAAGCGAGCAAAGCAAACGCAGAGAAGTCGGAACGCATAAATAGGCAAAAGGCCGTGCATAGATAACTGTCGCGTTGGCCACGTTGATTAGGGTACCGTCTAGGGATAGGGCGTTTTGATTTCGGGGCGTGGCACGACGTCAGCTGACCGCAGTGGACTGATCTCAGCTAATGCCGAACCACTTTCTGTTTTTCGCCTCGTTTCTGGAACTCTCTTGGCGTCTCGGCCGCCCTCTCGACTGTCTAGCCACGAAACTTGGAATCACAGTCCTACCTCGGAAACTCTCACTATCCACTAAATGCATCGAACATTCGAGTTTATCTAGAAATCTAACGTACATCTGTGGCTCCGTTATCTTACTCGATTCCCAAACGTATTCGCATGCGTACCACCAATAATAAAATTATAGATATTAGTTTTTTAACGTGTTTTATACTTTTTATACTATTGCGCTTGATGAATTTAATGCATTTGCATTTAAAAAAAAAAAACAACACAGACAGGAGTATGTTACAGCTGTTTTGGAAGATAGCCAATCTTAGTATTCATAGCCTTTCTTGTTATTTTCAGTTTGACGAATGCTAACGTTTTTTTTTTAACAGGAGGTTATAATAAGAAGTTCAGTTCCGTACTGCGTTTTTCATTTTTAATAAAGTTCCTTTAAGAAGAGTTCACTGTATGGCTTCTGTTTTGTTGTTGTGTTACATGGGCATTTACATTGCTGTTATTGTTTTGTTTTTTTTTTTCACTCGTTTTTTTCGTTCCATCGGTTCTAATGCTCTTTTTGTAGATTCTTGCTGTGTGCCATACCGCACGTAGGCAGATAAAGAGCGAGAGAGAGGGACGCAGAGAAAGAGACACCAAAACAACAGTCCAAATATTTCGCCCTTAGAATGAGGTTGTGCTGGCTGTCTGTCCCCCTCACTCGACGCGAGCGTTTTCTGTTGTTCGAGCAGAGTCTATCTTGCTCTTGCGCCCCTGCAGTCACCGCGTCTGCTCTAGTTCTAAGCCGTTGTTATGGTTTAGCTTGAGAAAAATTAAAGCTCATTCCTAGGCTTAACAGCCAGATAAGAGCTATAAAATTCAAACATAAATATGTTCATATACATACATATCAAACAACAAACACTAAGAAAACCTACACACATTTTGTGTGCGGACTGCCTTCAAAATCAATGCCGCGTGAGATTTGTTTGTGGGTTGCAAAAACACGCTTTAATGTGCTTTCTAAGGCCCGGCATCCTAGCATTCCCTCTCTACCCCTTGCTCAAACGACTCGACATCTCTCTTGCTCCCTCGTGTGATTCAATTGTATTACGTCATGAGCCCAAAGACACTTGATACGGAGCAGTAAAAGGGGTAAAGCGAAATACATAATAAACGAAAGACTAAAAAAATAAGTAAACGGAGAGGTACAAAAACAAAATACAAAAATTCATCGGGGAGCGAGGAGTGTGGGGAATGAATGCCAGAGAGAGAGAGAGACAGATTGCAAGAGAGCCTGTTTGCTCCGTTCTTAATTTTGACTGACATTGAAACTGCAGCTTAGCATAAGAAGCAACAACAATGGCAAAAGTGCAGCCTGTACACACCGAAACTTTCAAGGTCAGCCAAAGGGTAAGCATCCCGGGAGCTGCAGCAGCAGCAACAGTTAGTTGGCAACTCACTCTCGTTCCCTGACACGCACTCACTTCACTCTCACTCACACACAAACACACACGCTACACTGCACTATGGGGAATTTGACCATTTTATTAAATTAATTTTAAGCTCGCTCAGTTTAATAGATATCAACCTGACAATTTACTCATTGAAATTATGTTATAACGATTTCATATTCTTTTATACACACAAAAGGTCAAATTTCGCAAAAAATAGGAAAAAGCGCAATTTGAGAAAGGATGTTCCGAATTAAATATTTCTGACTTTACAACAGTGGTGCCCTCCTGGCACACGCACAGTATGCACATTAAGAGTGCGGTATATTGCCTGGGCACCACTGCTCCATAAAATAAACACTCATTTAATAATTTAAAAAAATTGTTTGATACTTATTTCCAAAGTTTAGCCTCCTTTCCGATAGTGTTAAAATATCTTATATTGATATATAGTATAATTGCTCATATTGATATATAGTATAATTATATATAAATAGCTTGGCACGCAGCTATCTTAAATTTTTTTCAGATTAAAAACTATACTATCGTTCTGTTTAAATAAAATATATATATTTTGAGTTAATTTTAACCATATAAATGTAATTATTTCACTTTAGATCAATCTTAGTTCCAATATCTACATTACTCTTAGATAAATTTATTATTTTAATATTCACTAATAATAGTACTCCATAATCAATAAATGCTGTCGATATGCGGCGCCTAAGTGCAAAAGGCTGTTAGGTTGGTAATTATTATTATACAAAAAAAACGATAATGATGCATCCAAATACAAAAATATCAGCTAGTTATCTTCAAAATACAGCTAAGTATTAAGGCGGCTAAACAAATTATACTGTACTAGCGAAAAATACATGAATAAAAAAAAACTGTTAAATTTGCCCATAGTGCAATACAGCAATGCTCGCTGCCCCTCACTCATTTTTTCGGCCTTTTATGTTACTAGACATTTGTAAACAACATTTTATTAGTTGTTATTTGTTGATGTCGTCTTTCTATTCAGTTGTTGTTTTTATTATGAGTATTGCTGAGCGCAGGAAAATTGCTGCGACAGCTCATTCTTTCAGGTACATACACACATATTTATTCAGTTGTTATTGTTGCTCATTCGGTGCTGTAACAATTTACGAGGCGAGAAACATTCACTTTAATTAGCTATTTAAATAGGTAATATGCGCCTAACAAAAGGGAAAGAGTGAATGCAAACAAATAAACAGCCAAGTCTTGTACAATAATAAGGTCAGGGATAAGTGTGTGTAAATTATAAATAATTCCTGAGAATCGGATAGAGATTTGAGGTCACTTCTAAAAGTATGCAATACAATATTTGCCTTACGTAGATATTATAGCGTTCATTTGTTCATTTCTAAAATTATTAAGCCACAAGATAACTCCATAAAAAACTGTTCGTGCTGAAACTGAATCCTAGACTTTAGGTATTAGGTATTAGGATTTTAAATCAAATTAAAATTAACCTAAGAGAATTTAGAAATGTATTCCATTCCATTTATTTGTAAAATATAAAGGTGCAAAGATTAAGGCATACTTTTCGGTGATTTAAAATCACCAAAAATTCCCATAAAATTGTGAGCTCCTACTTCAAGGCAGCCCATTAATAAAAACATTTCTTCTAAGCAATGAAATTAATGTTCTAACAGATATGTTCGATAATAAAGTGCTTAATCAAATTACACATAATTTAAATTGAATAATGCCACTGGTGCGTCGGTATGTTTCCACTCCAGTCGGACTCATCAATGAATGAACCGCAGAAAAATATTCCGCACTGACAGATGTTCCCACACCCGCGCAATAGAATTAATGGCTTTTTTCGGGCCTTGTTTATTTATTTTCTATTTATTTCGAGCGGCTTCCATGTCCGCTCTGGCTTGCCGTGGTTGCGAATAGATTCTTTCGGCCAGCATGCAAATAACAAATCTCACTTGGCATTTACATATGTAAAACCCTTGGTTTCTGCTTATCTATGCGAAGCTCTCTTTCTTTCGCTCAACAAAAACTCCACTTAACCGGCCGCTGATGATTTTTTATTTGCCGCGATTTTTATTTTTATTTGTTTTGTTTTCAGTTTCGCAGCTTGCTTATGGCTTTTTGTTCACGAATGTCGCTTCGATTTCAAAGTCAAGGTTGGCTTGACTTTGACGCTGTGCTGCGAGTGTTTTATTAAACTCCCTGACGATGTGAGTAAATGGTTAATTAAGTTAAGTTGTAACCTGGTACTTGCTGTTCTAATACCCTTCTAAAAAAGCGATTTCGCTGGGAATTGTACTTACTTTGAAGAGCCAACTGTTGCTGATGCGCCGCCGCACGCTGTAAAATGAATAAATAAAAAGTAATTAATAATCTGAAAGTTAAAGGGGTTTGTTGTTATATTTCCACGTGTCTCTCAACATTTTTGAAGTCTATCACTAATTAACACGAAGCCATGAAGGGCTTCCCTACTTAGATTTCTGTGACCTAAAATAATAAATAGTAATAAAGGAAACTCTTAATTAAGTTGGATAAATGTTCCTTGCCTTTTAAAATTATCTTTTCAATATTTGTGGGTTAAAGTAAGCAAATTACAAGGCAAACACGATTTATTTAAGGAGGAAAACCTGAACATTTTTGTGTTAAGAAGTGTTGTAAATGTTCCCTCAAATATCTGAATAAAAAAAGAATTCCCCAAGTGACATGCTTTCAAAGTCAAAAATATTAGAAACTTGTGTGTAGCGGTTTTGGGAAAAAACTTTAATTTTATAACTTCACAAATACTCGGAATTTTACCGCGAGAAAAAAATCCTTGTGATTATTTTCTATTTAACAAAAATTGATTAGTAGTTTCTTGTGATTCATTTTAGTGAAAAACACGTCTTTAAAATACGTGTGCCTCATTAGCACACACTTTGAAGATAAATTTAATTAGGAGAAACGGGGTTCATAGAACCTAGAACTATGACAAAAAAATTTTAATTTCATTCTAAACCCTTTGATAAGATACAACGACTTTAAGCTCATCATTACTAATATATTTTACAATTAGATAAAGAACTCTTTGATAATTTCAACTATACTGCTTTCAGTTAATTGGCCTTAAACCTTACATTGTTGGTCATCATGGCTCGAATGCCGGGCAGGGATTGCACATCGAGGGAGTGACTGCGCCCGCGCCGCGTTTTCGTGGTGGGCGAGACGGGTGGTGGCCCAGGGGGCGCGGCCGAGCTGCTCGAGTGAGTGTGTCGGTAAATCCATCGCTTCACAGCCGACATTTTCGGTACGCGTTTATTACTATGTACACAGTTTGTTTAATAGTGTCTCACCTCCGGTGATTCATATTTTTTTTATTATATTATTTTGTTTTCAGTTTAATTCATAAAGAATAAAAGTTTATCTGGAAATGGAAATTTGAATTCTAATACACTGCTTGTTTCGCGACCGCACTGCTTGACTTCAACTGCTTGGACGCGAGCTTTTTCTGTTCAACGCCAGGTGGCGCCTGAGGTGCTGCTTATTTGTGTTTCGTGTTTATTTATTTTTCCTTATAATTTTAAATTAAATTTGTTTAATATAAAGTTGTACTTGTGTCACTTCCAGTTATAATTTATGCAAATTTCTCCTACATTTTCAGTTTCAATTTATGTATATTTTTTAATTACCCGACAAGCAAGAATTTCCCTCTTGGCTTTTTACTTATTGTTGGCCTTTGCGGAAATGGAAAAGTAAATGAAATAATGACAATATCACATGATATCACTGCGAGATGCTGACCGAAAATGGCACAGAAATAATAATTTTTCTCTGCTGTCCAGTTCATACCACCTTTCCCCATCATCGCCCCACAAATTAATCCTTGACCCCGAACTCTTATTTTAATTAAAAAATAAGAACAAAGCCCGTTCAAAACAAGAGCCAGCATCTGATGACGCATTAAAGTTGATTGAACGCAGCAAAAATTTCATTGGGTTCGAAGAAGGCGTGTTTTCGTTGATTGTGATTGAATGCTCTCGTGTGCCGTCTAATTGAAATCGACAAAAACTTTGATTGAAAGGTGCACACACTCAGCGAAGATCCATCAATTAAAAGAGAATAAGGCGATTCTATTGAATGACAAGCAATTGGAGCTAAAGAAGGGATTCTCCTCGACCAGGAATTGTTTAAATAAAAAGCAAGTGTGACAGGGCAGATACCAAAGAAAGAGGAAGTATTAAGAAACAAGCTTGAGAAACCCTTTGGGGATATAAATTAAGGCCGGCTACATACCATATGCAGCTTTAGAATTGTCCACATCCAACAACACATATCTACATGGGCAACCAGATATATACTATTACTTATGTTCCCATATCAAGTAAACAAAATACTAAATGTGGCTATCACAAGCCCATGCAAATTGTAAAACCTGAACAAATACTACACAATAATCTTAGTTAATTTCCGAACTTAGCACCTGTCAAAAGTCCCAAAGCATTGATATTTTTCCCAATTTCGTCAGACAGACCGCAGGGCGTATACTTGATATCACTGCTAGCTTTTGCGTTGCTCATTTCGATTTGTTTTGTTCCTTTCCGCTTTTGTTTAGGCCGACATACGTCTTCCTATATATTATACGTGTAAATATTGTCTGTATTTTGGGACAATTATTCTTGGGCCTTTTGGGGAACATTTTAGATGTGGAAATACTAGTTTGTTCGCGTTTCGTCGGCTATCTTTGCCCGTAATCGTCAATATTTGTTGGTTAAATATGAGCGGAAAATGTAATAAATAAATAACAGGCATCTGTAGACAGAAAAACAGACTCCGAGGGCAGCGGACAACAACAAGCCGCAAACAGAATGTAAGAGTCATTAACGTTAATTAGCTGCTCGAGCAAAGGCAAGCATACAACAAAATAAAACATTAAGACATCCAGAAGGGAGCACAATCTCTGGAAGGGTTACGGGAAATAGAGAGGCACACTCTCCACATTTAGTTATAGCCCAAATTCGGCTAGTTCCATTAAGCACTGCGCGTCTGGTTGGAAGTCTGCCAGATAGCAGATCCAAAATCGATTCAAGAACCCGAATTTCAGGGCTTTCAATTAACAGAGCGCTAACAGAGGCATGTTAATTGGCCCCTGGCATGTGACCAGGCGCTTACGATTCTGCAATAAACGAAAGAAAGCGGATTCCGCGTAATCTTTGCTGGCGAAATTTAATATTAAGAGGAACCCAAAAAAGAAACAAAATGAATGCTCTGATTTCATATTTTAATAAAAAATAGGATTAAAAATGCTCAGGTCTGATCGAAAATCTAGGAACCCATGAGTATTGAGTAAGCTATTCCTATTTCTCAACAACAAGGCTCCCCCACAGATTGGCCCCTCTCTTTAGAGTTAAGAAAAAAACAAAATAACTTTAAAGGGAGGATTAAAAGAGACACACACTTATTCGATTTTCGCTTAACTGTTTTTCGCTCTTTCAAAGAGTATGTATTATTTAATTATAAAATAAAACAAAATACTCTTTTAATACTCTATTAATTGAATTACCATTAATAATACAGCTTAAAAAAGCTTCTAGAATGGGAATAATAAAACAGTTTGTGAGTTATAGGGAATCTCCCGTGGCACCTCAAAAAAGTTATTTTGCGGTGTGCTTCATAACACCCACTTAATGGCACAACTGTGCAAAAGCAAATACTTCATTGTATTATTATGTTATCTATAATATTCTGTGAAGAAGTTTATATACAAATGGGAATAATTAAGTGAAAACTCAAAGTTAGGAAAGCATTCCGTATAGCTATTCACACTTTAGTTTGGCGAAAACCACTTTGAAAGATAAAAGCGACCGAACTCTGTACATATATCTTGAATAATATATATATCTACACATTCCAAATCCAGACAGATCCCCGCCGAAAACAAACTTCCTCCACTCAACCCACCAGGCTTCGCGTATGTCAAGTGGTTGACCTCTAGGCAAGTGAGATAAAATTTAAAATAAATACCAAATAATAAGCGAAAAGTTAGTGCACAAAGAGAGAGAGAGAGGATGCCGAAAGCAGAAAAGGCAACAAATGTTTAGCTTCTGACAAGTGATTGATAAACAAGAATAACACCAAAACAGAAATAGAAATAATTAAATAAGCGGGAACCAAGCAAACAAATAGAATTCTGCCTCAGATATTTCACTTTCTTTTCACTTCCGCGAACAGCCATAAAAACGATCTGAACAAAAGCCAAGTCGGCATATGCCATATAGGGATCTGATCCGACTGATATGGCTCTAGAGCTCTCCGATTAGGCATCGATCGGACTTCTTTCAAATTCTATATCAGTTGCAAATATATACTCGGCGCACTCGCGAGTTATCTGCCTCAAAGCGGAGACTCCATTTAATTTAACCGCCCTTACTGGCATTTATCTTATCGCCTGTCGTCTGTCTTCCGTTGTATATTCTAAATTAATTTTGCCTTTTCCAGGTGGGAATCTTTTCAGTGGGTTTTATGGCTAATACTGAAAAACTTGTTTGTGTTTTCATGGGTTTCCGCTTCACTTTCGCGCTTATCTCCGCCGAAGGTTAAGAAATCGTGGCGAAAAGGGCCCGGGCCGCGTGATATCATCCAATGAGTGGCCATAAACCAGTCAGTCGGCAGTTAGAAGTAGTAATGGTCAACAAATTATGGCATAAACAGCAGCGATGAGTCCTCAGAAAAATGTCTAACTATAGGGACAGATTTCACAGTGGAATAATGGAATAATTATGTCAAATGCCAGAGATATTTGTTGAGAAAACTCTTGCTTTTGTCGGTAACACTAACAAACTATAAATAGACACATGTATGTACATATGAACAGATCCAAAGTGTTGTCAAGAACACATATGTTCTGATGTTAAACCCTCTTCACTTGAAGGCACTTGCGCGTTTCCTCGCTCTCCAAAAACGTGGACACTTGACAAATTAGAGACTAGAGAATTGGCTTAAAGGCTTTGGTAGCTTTGGTATATTATTCAGCAAAAGTTCATAAAACCGATAGTAGAACAATAGCAACAATTGCCACACACACAACTCGAATCACATGTTGGCCATTTATTTGGATCGGTTTTTTGTTCTTTGCTCGCCTGTCCCACTCTAAGCTCATTTCCATGCCGCGGGGATTGCTTTTAATTAAATAAATAGATTTCATGAAGATAAATATTATGAAAACGCTGAACGTGCCGCCTTCGCTTCGTCACTGAACTTGAAAATTAAAAACAAAATTTGTCCGCCGAGAAAGAGGAGGGAGGAAAGCCACATCGCCGAGAGAGAATATTTTGGGAGCTTTAAATTAAATTAATTGCTGCGCCACATTAGAACCTAAATGGCAACCAAAATATACAATTTGTAGCTAATTTTATATTTGAACTGGTATTTTGAATTGTATAATTATTTAATTAGTTTTAGGCATTTTTGAATATGTATATCCATTTAAGCCCGTTGCTTTGATTGTTTTAGAACGATTAACTTTGTAAGCATCGATTTCACATTTAAGTCACACGATTTGGGTTTTTATATATATTTTTAATGCACTAAGATTCACTACTTTGTTCACAAATACACTTTAGATGCCACCATTTGAATCCACTTTTAAACTGACTATACGTATATTTCTTCATAATTTATAGGCACATTTGGAGGGGCTTCTTATCGTAAATTATTTGGAGACAGCCCTCGAGACACCAACTTTATTTCCCTTCAAGCAGCGGCCAGCACTTTTGAGGGACAATCAATGCCATAACAATGGCCAACACACACCGTCGCGAGGGGCACATCCTTGGTCTGAGAACGAGCCGACTTCCAGCCGCATTTAATGTATAATGAAGGTATTGTCTTGATTTCCTAGTTAAAAGCGGCGCAGGGCGATAAACGCGCACAATTCGTCGCTCGTCGCTCGGCCCGTCCAATTGGAAATGCAATTGAGAATAACACGGCGCACGGAGCGGAGCGCGCGAAGAAGAAAACTGCGGCCGCACGGCGGCAAATTGACAGCGGCCAGAGCGCGACGCGGCGTATACGTAATATTCCTACGGCTGCGATTGTTTGTGTGCGACTTTTCCGCAAAGTGAAAAAACTGAGCGGATCGGAGAAAGTCAGCGTCGGCGTTGGCGTCGGCGCAAGCGTCGGCAGAGCGGAGAGCTAGCAGCTGTGGCTGCGATCACCTGTTGTCGAAGCTTTCGCGCTCTCAAGGATTTATTTTCTCTGTGTATCTCCATTTGTCGCAGCTTTCGCGCTCTCAAGGATTTATTTTCTCTGTGTATCTCCATTTGTTGAAGCTTTCGCGCTCTCAAGGATTTATTTTCTCTGTGTATCTCCATTTGTCGAAGCTTTCGCGCTCTCAAGGATTTATTTTCCCTGTGTATCTCCATTTGTTGAAGCTTTCGCGCTCTCAAGGATTTATTTTCTCTGTGTATCTCCATTTGTCGCAGCTTTCGCGCTCTCAAGGATTTATTTTCTCTGTGTATCTCCATTTGTCGCAGCTTTCGCGCTCTCAAGGATTTATTTTCTCTGTGTATCTCCATTTCCATTTCTGTATTTCGGTCATTTTTTAAGTTCTTGGGCTTTTGGGGACTGATAAGCGATAAACAGCACACAAAGCGCCGCTTATCAATCAAATCGGAGTCCGTCCATCGCTCGGAATCAGCCATTGCGCATAATTATTTATAGATGGATGATTATTAATAATGACGCCTCCGGTCGCCGATAAGGCTCAAGTGGCCTTTCGAGACTGCCTGGCATTGGGAAGGATGGGTGATGCAGTCTATAATTCGTAAAATCTCACCGATCAATCAACCTATCAGCCTATATACGATCCAGTCGAGGGTGATTAGCCCTTTACATATACGATCTGAGTGACCCATATTAAGTTATTCATTGCAAATAATGCTATTTGAGATTTATTTGGTTGATTTTAGGGGAATACATAAACAATAATAATTTGAATATGTATTGATTGTGATTTATTTGGGAAAGAGACTAACGATTGATACAAAAAATATAAGATTTAAAAAACCTTTTTCGGGAATTTCAATTTGGCCCATTAACTTATCAAAAATTCCCCACGTCATTCCCTAGATAACGATTAGCTACAGGTATGGTCAGATATAGTAGTAAATATTTTTGCTGCGTGCCGATGGTAAAAACCATGCTTATAAAAAGTCCAAAGCACACCAGGGGCACCCTCAATATCGGGGCACTTTAGCGAGTTCCTTGCACTAAAATCCCAAAGGGATCTGGCTGCAAATTGACGGTAGTCTCGCTAAATGTTGAGGAATGTCAACAATCGGGTACTGGTGACGACAATGGCAATGCCAGAAGCCGCCGGTTACTCCAGCCAGCTGCTAGGCTTTGTATTTGGCACAAATTCGCCTTTGGATTTTGGTTTAAATTAAGTCCGCAAGAGGCTCTTATTCTAACATAGCAAAGGTCGTTATCTAAAAATTAATTCATTTAATATTAATAATAAAAAACAATTTAATTTTAAAAATAAATGTACGGAATTTTAAGATGAAAACATACCTTCTAGAAACTTTTTATAATTTTTGATTTTTGTTTTACATACACGATCATAAACATGGTATTTCTACATGGTTTTACGTCATTCATAAATATGAAGAAGTTACATATAATTTTACCACACTTCTACTTGTAAAATGTATACATGTAGCTTTGCAGCGCCCCAAACGGACACAAACCAACTCAAGTGTAAAACTCGTGTAAAGTTCGCATTTTTCAACACTGGCGTTTGTTTTCAAATTTTTGAATTTTGCACGCAAATTTAATTTATGTTTTCACTTGTAAGGTCATATTTAAAACAATACAAATAGAGTTCTAATTTAAACTGTAAACCTGAACATTTGCCTTAAATTTTAAATAAATGGCATATATTATATGGCATATATTCTGTAAAGATTGCTGAACGCGTGTTAATTTTAAGAAAACTTCGGAAAAAGTAACAAATATTAGCTGTTGTTATAATATATAATATAATATATATATAAAAATATGTATAAAAAAACGTTAAACGATACTCTCTGACCTATCTGTGTTGAATCAGATAATCAAATGTATATCCTCTGATTTATTATTTAAAAGGTGCAATCCTTTTACTTTACTTACAAAAATAATAATTATTATTATAAACTTACCGCTTTGCGTTTGTCGGCTTCGCTGACCGCCGAGTTGGAGCGGTGCCGGAACAGATCCATCACCTTGGTCATTGGCGAGCGCTGGGAGGCGTTGGGGCGCACCGCCGTCACCGTGTGGTAATACTGCCGAGGAGGGAGGGTGCAAGTTAGTACTGCCTTCTAAGGATCAGGAGCAAGTCCAGGGAGAACTCACCTGCGCGTCGCTGCCTTGATGGGGATGGGCGCTGCCGTCTTTGTACTTGCTCTTGGCGGAGACTGTGCCGTCGGCGTTGGTTATCGTCACGGCGGGGTGCTGGCGGTGGCCAAAGTTCTGCATGGCCACCTTCATTGAGTTCATAAGGCCCCCGGCGCCGGCTCCGGCTCCTGCTCCTGCACCCGCTGCCGCACTCGCTCCGGCCGTCGCTCCCCCGCCGGCTGCTCCGGTGCTAGAGGCGGGCGCCGTGCCGCCGGACACGGAGTACGTGCTGCTGGTGGCGCTGCTGTCGGCGGAGGAGGGATCCAGTAGGTGCTTCTCCTTCTGCCGCTTGGCATCCGATTTCGCACGCGGCCGGAACACGTCGAAGATCGTGGGCCTCCGGTTCGGGGAGGCGATGCCGTGCACCGTGGACTGGTTGAGCACCGGCGAGTCCTCGCCACTGCGCCGCCGCTCCAGCGAGCCGGAGCGCGACCCATGGCCGGCCATGGCCATGCGCTCGGTGCTGCGTGAGATCTTCTCGCTGTGCCTGTTGATCTTCTCCAGCTTGGCGGCCTCGCGCTCGATTCGGCGCGCCGTCTCGCGCTCCAGCTTGCGGGCCTCCTTCTCCCGTCGCGACTGCTCCTTCTCCTGGCGTCTGAAATCAAAAAGGGAGCCATTTAAACAGGATTCTTTGGAATGCAACAAGCTAACTAAACGGGGATTCTGGCACTGCAACTCAAAATGTGGCTAATGGGGACTTTGATTCGTAGGTGTTTAATTGCCCAATGGAAATGACTTTAATGTCACAAAGGTGTGTGCAAAAGAAGGGATTACATTGTCCAATATTTCCTATATTTCTCATAGTATATACACTCTTTTCCCTTTGCATAAATCATTGAAAAGGGCTGGAGTTCCTCTGATATGTCGTTAAAAGGACCTCTACCTTCTATTAAAGTTATATTTAATATCAGATTATTTTTATTTATATTTATTATTATTTTTTCCATTTAATTTGTATGGTGTCTTGGGTTTTATTATATTAATTTAAATAATGTAACTAGCTAGGGGAACGATGGGTATATTGAACTAATAAGCTGACGGTCCCGGGTTCTTTATATAATAATAATTGGGTTTATATATAATATAATATGGAATTTAAATATAACTTTAACATATTAAATTTCAGAAGAAATGTAAAAACAAGTCAGCTCAAAAAAAGTCCATCTGACCTCAACTTGAAGTAAATTTTTATTTTTATCGAGTACTAATTCTCAATAAACTGTTCTAAAAATGAGAATTAGACATCTTCTTTATGAGTATTTACCAGCTTGGCAGCTTTTTGTGACCGAAAACAATGAAATTGAGAACGTTGAGAGCATTATTTTTCTTAGTGAGGTAGTACATAAGTCGGAACGGGCCCGATCAGACGACTATATAATGACTGCCATAGAAACGATCGGGAATTTAAGAGAAAAAATCATAATGATTTCCTTTTCAACAGATTTGCATCTACTCTGATTCTAATGATTTCAAAATTTCATAAAAATTCAATTACTATATCATATAGCTGCCATTGTATAGAAGTAGGAAAATCTTAACAATTTCGGTATATTTCAACATATAGCCACAACACTCGAGACATAGTTATTTATGGCGCATAGAAGATTCATTTTCGAGATTTATCATAATCTTATGATATATATATATACATATAGCTGTCATAGGCGCGATAGGTAAATTTATGTGACTATTTAGGAAGACCTCTGTGTTTTTATATATATATGTTTTATAAAGCACCAAAAATGTATCTTTTTATTTAATGGAAATCGGTTGACTTCCTTAAAGTTGTCATAGTAACAGTTGGGTCAAATGGCAAAATGCCAGGGAATACAATCTTCGGCTTTCCGAAGCTAGCTTCCTTCCATGTTTTAAAATTGAATCATTTCAGATTTCGGCGTCACATGAGCTTAAAATAAATCTAAAATATATACACTCACCGCTGCTCCTTCTCCATCTTCTTGTAGGCCTTCTTGGCCGCCTTGGCATTGGGCTCTGCGGGGGCGCTCGAGGGCCGGGATCCTGGCAGCCGGCTAGGTCCTCCGATGCTGCCATCCTGCTCCTGGAAGCGAACATGGCGTTTTTGGGCATTAGTTTGGCTCTGACTGGGCGCGTCGGTGGGACTTGGGTTGGCATCTACTGGGGGGCTCTCGACTGGGTGACTACTTTGCATGTTTCTGGCGACGCTGGCCAAGGCACACTGAACGCACAGCGCTGGTCGGTAGGACCGACCGATAACCACTATCCATTATCCAGTATCCCTTATCCATTATCCCCATATCCTTTTACCTCTCACACTTATCCAGCTGCTGCAATTATGCCGAATTGTCTACAAATACAATTTATTCGCCGCAAATACACAGCGCCCCGATGCTATGGCGTAACCCGTACCCACAACCCCGAGAATTGAAGGAGCAGACGACTCCCGATGCGTCCGCTTAATTGGGCCAAGACGCCGAGGGGAGGGTGGAGGGGAAGACCCGTCCTGCGGCGCCTTCAATAGAGCTTAATCAATTAATTTATGATTACGCAAAATTGCAACCGAATGTGGGCCAGGCGACTGCCTGTTTACCATGGTGGACTCTACGGATAAGAAGCATTCAAAACTAACGACAACTGAAAGATTAAGCTTATGAGAAACTAATGTATTATACCATACTATATATATACTATACGATTTTAGGAACTTGGCTGTTATAAGTTTTTTTTTAACTAGATAGATAGCTACGTATTTTTTCTCAGAGCAATTCCTGAAGTCTTCATTTGTCTAGCCGTAGCAATTACACACTTATTTCTTTGCTTTTTTCTACTGTGAACTTGGCAAACTCAATGAATAAGCTTTCTTAAATATAAATAAATGCCTGAAGAGCAGTTTCAGATAACAGATTTTAATTATTTCCTCTAGACAACTTAACAACTTTCACAATCAACGAAGTCTCCCAGACAACTTCACCTGAAATTCAAGCTATTTTCGAAGAGACAAGAGCTCTCTAGATCGGGGACAGCAGACACCTGTGTGTTTGAATTATTTTTAGCAAAACTACAAAGCGATCGAAGCCGAAAAGCTGAATTTGTAGCCCTTTTTATTGTTTTTTGCTTGGCTTTATTAACGGCCGGGGGTTTCATTACCAAAGTGCCGAGTCACGTGCCCCGAGGGTCGCAGACGGCTCCGATGAGCTAACCTACACCCAAGTGGGTTGACATATAAACCAGAAGCTCTCCAACTCTGGCTCGGATCGGGAAACAAACTAATCAACATATGTGTGGTTCAGGGGAGGCGACTCGGGGGCTTCTATATCAGCTGTTCGCCGGAGTCTAACTCAATATTTAAACAGTTATAAAACGCTTTAGCCTCGGCCTGGGGCAGACTTTCTGCTAGTTCTGCTGGGAGCGGCGAAAGCTGACGTCATTGTTTGCTAAGAGCTGGTAGGTACATGGCGGCTGCCTATATGGAAATTTTATACAGGCCGCGGTACGTCCGCGTTCCGTCAAAACAAATAAGAGGCGGCGGATTCCGGCCCAAAACTGTTGACAAATTGTGTCATGATAAGCGGGAGGGCTGCCTGCCTCCCCAACTCACGGCGAACAGATATTGAGAATATACCGACTATATATAGCCGACATATGTATGGGGCCCGATAAAAACAAGCCCCAAAAGGCTGATTTTTCACCGTGTCGTGTTTACCTTTCGCTCAGACAAATAAACTCGGAAAGGCCGAAAAGGAAGAGCCAGACCGAAAGTTGAAATATTTCGTATGCCTCTCCAACCTCACAACCCCGCTCACTTCACTCACTATAAATAGACAACTTTATGGGCATCGCCGAGGCGTCGGCGCTGGCGAATTATTAAAATTGAGTAAACAAAATGTAAACACGAACGAGCCACAGATCCCCCGAAAGAGCAGGTCAAGTGGTGGCTACCCAGAGAGCTTCCAAAGATCGGCAAAAACACTCCCATCATCCGCTTAAGAAGATCAAAGAAGAAACCATTAAAAATAATATTCGGCTAGAAATCATAGCATACTTTTTGGCAGCACCTTAATAGCCTTATTGCCTGGGTAAAAATAAGAAACGTATATACTCTTTATCTGGGCGTGATCTATGAGCAGTATCTGGCTTGTCTTCATTATTAATCCAAAGAACTATTAAAATATAAGTTCTTGCAATTTTAATATCCTAAGATTGGCAAAAACACACCCATCATCCGCTTAAGATGATCAAAGAAGAAATAATTAAAAATAATATGCGGCTAGAAATCATAGCATACTTTTTGACGGCACTATGATTACCTAATTATCTGGGTATAAATAAGAGACGTATATTCTGTATCTGGGGGTGATCTATGAGCAGTATCTGGCTTGTCTTCATTATTAATCCAAAGAACATTTAAAAATAAATTCTTGCAATTTTATTATCCTAAGATTGGCAAAAACACTCCCATCATCCGCTTAAGAAGATCAAAGAAGAAACCATTAAAAATAATATTCGGCTAGAAATCATAGCATACTTTTTGGC
>VNKC01003453.1:0-15550 GCA_008042775.1 Drosophila pectinifera
AATACATTTCGTTGTAAGCCAAGAAAATTAAATCAAATTTATTAAATTTCTTATTTAACAACAAGAATGCTGCATGCTAAATTTTGCCCTGTAGGCTCTGGCGGAGAATTTCCCTGCGGGGAGGGAAGGCGGCGGAGCGTTGTGTTGCCTGGCCAACGCAACCGGAAAAAAAAACAAATTCAATTAAGACCTTGCCTGCCACGCCCACACTCACACTCATCCCCAAAAACACACACACAAAGACAGGCAGGGAACGCGAAAAAATGTGCGTTGCGTCCACCGTTGCGTATGAGTGATGCGATCCCATGGTGGAACCGTATCAAGGGCGGTGCCCGGTGGGCGTCGAGAGGCGTGGCACTTCGGGCGACCCTTTGAAGCAAAATGTATGTGAAATTAAAAATCAAATTAAAGATAAAGGGTAGAGTAGGGGAGGCGAGGTGAGTGTTTGGTAATAAAAGCAGGAATGGGACGTGTTGCCAAGCCAAACGAGACATGTGGGTCAACAGCGATAGGAGTGATAAATCTTCACAAAAATATAATATTTAAAAGAACTATTAAATTGAAGTTCAAAATACTTTAATATAATTAAATTTAATAATTAGCATTTAATTTGTATTTTACAAAAACAAGATAAACACAAATAAACCACAAAAATCTTGTTAAAGACAAAATAAACTGTTTACTCAGAAGATGGCCAATATTTTCAATCAATTTCAGTATAGGTCTAGAGTTTAAATGGCGATGAAACGCTGGTAGATTTTAAAAACAAATAAGAATACTCATACAGATGTTCCTAATTAAAATTAATTAAAAAAAAGATAAGAAAAGGAATATTCACGAAACAACCCTCGTTCATAGCCAGTTTACCTGTGGCCACATCTTAGGGTTCCTCAGGACCGCTGGATTTCCACCGCTCCCCATCAGCATTTTCATCTTTGGTCCTGGCGTCGTCGTCGTCGTCGTCGTGCACTTAATTTAATGACCAAAGTTCGCCGCTCTGGGCGTTGCCCGGAGAACAGGAGCTGCCTGCGAGAGTCCTGAGGCTCCTTGGCACTCTCCTTGGCAGCGGCATGTTTATTTACATTTGTGCAAATTGTTATTTAATTAAATTTTAATACGCTTCATTAAAACTTCTGTCTGCACGCGTCGTTTTTTTCTCCTGGCCTCACGGAGATTTACTCATTTTATTATGCAATGATAATCAGAAATCAATTTGCTGTGTACACACACAACAACACACACTCAGTCGCACAGCAAGGGGCTTGCAGAAATGGTCAGCAAACGCGAATCAAGTCAATAAAAGTCACTTTGCTGCTCATCGGCTGATGAGGCAGGGCGGGATACTACACAGAGATAAAAAGCAAGAACCAATTTACATGATATTATTAAAAACCAAGGGAAAATAATATATATACAAATTCATATGTATAGATTTCATACAGAGGTGCAACAGATCTCTCTTTTCCTCCAATTTACCTCAAATTCGAATCCTCAATTAAATGATATAATTTAAGTATAAACTAAACCTAATTTTTTGCAATGATAAAATGAAAGTATTGCCAAACAAACCCGTTGTTAATCTATTCAGGTGACATCCCTTAGCAGCTAAGTTCAATAGAATTAATTAGAATCAAGCCCCTCGGAGTTTTGTGGATCCTGTAGATCTTGTAGATGTCTAAAACATATTATCTTCGGTCTCCACATTAAGTACTATGACTTTTGTATATAGATTTTATGAGTACATTTTTTATTATTTATTATTAAAATGTACTTAATTGGAATTCGTAAACACCTATCTTATTCTCAGTGCATAGTGAGAGGGAGACAACTTGGAAAGAGAGGTTCGTCCTTTGAAGTGGACGCTAATGTGAACCTCCGACAGGACAATGCGGGGAAGAAAGTCTGCCGAAGCTCCGGAAAGTCGTTGGTTCGTTTAAGTAAATACAAGCACATTAAGCTACATCAACAACAACATCGCTGATGCTGGGGGAGCCAGACAGGACGAAGGCATTCCTGCCAGGCGATTCTCCAGCTCTTTTTTCCAGTGTGTGAGTATGTGTATGGGTAAGAGCTACTTAGGCTGGCAGCAAACAGCCGACAGAGCTCAAGTGCAGTTTAAGGACTCAAGGACGCGCAGTAGATTCAATTAAAAGTGTTTTGAAAAATCCTATGTCCACTTATTAAGGGCAATTCGAGTTTTAAAAATGAGGAAATTATACAGACCTTATCAAAAATTTCTGGACTAACAAATAAGTCTTTATCAGAATTAATTAACTCAAATAAAACCGGCTAGACCTTTCTCAGATTAATAAATTAAGGCTTAACATATGTATATTTAATTAGTTATGAAACAAACAAATACCTTTCAACTTATCCTTTAAAACTTAGATGCAAAAGGCAGCTAATAAAATAAAATGCCAGCCAAGCGGATTTTCCGAGGCAACAGAAAATAAATAAATTAGGCGGAAGTGAGAAAATAAAACGTTTTTATCTGTTCTTTAATGTTGCCAACACAACAGTCATCACATTTTTATTGCGGGTATATCTGTAGGTTTTGCATTGTTTGTACTTTTATTCCTTGTATTCCTTCTATATTTTTTTTTCTTCCGGCATTGGTGGTGTTAGTTGGAAAATGTCAAATTATGCTTAAAAATAATGCTAAGCTGCTTTCTGTTCTGGGCCAAGCTGGAATGGAGAAGGGATTGCCAGGACAAATTGGGAAACAAGGATCAAGTTGCGGGGGAAGTGAGAAAAGCCATTTGATAAGTAACAAAAATGCTCATCGAAGTGAAGTGAACATTTCGTTTCTCTTCTCACATTTCCCTGGCCCAGTTTTCCCATTTCCCTGCGATAAAAGTTGGCCAAAAACTAAAAGTTTTGAGCCAAAGCTAAAAGCTCTTAGAGCCAATTGACAAATGGTGAAAGGGCGATGGAAATGTGAATGGAGTGGCTAACTACGAAGGTAGAAAATGGTATGGATGAATCATTTTCCTATTTTCGATGTACATTAAGCGGAGTCCCACCCATTTTACTAAGAGTTAAGTCATTCCCTTTCATTCGCCTTTGACTATTCTAGTTTAAGCAGCTTTTGTTTTACTTATTTCAAAATAATTCCAACAGTAATTCATTGTTTGGCTTCACTTTAATTTTAATTATATGTCTGATATATATACCTACAGAAGAAGCTTGCAAAAATGTGATTACAACTAGTATTAAAGCCAATAGTAAGTAAGAGTCCTCTAAAAATTTAATGAAATGTAATATCCCATTACTCAGTGGTTTAAGGATTTTTGTAATAAAATCGTAAACCTTTTCCTGTACATTTTACTCAGCTTGCTTGTGAAACTTCTGCTATTGGAGTGTGTCTATCTTCTTGCCCCATTAACCAACGAATTAACCTTTGACCTACCCGGCAGGATCTCAAGTCGTCGCCTCCGCTCGCTAAGCAACATTCACATCACTGGGCATTAATAATGCCTTAAAACAAGAGGGAATGGGAAGGAAAGGATTCAGGACCAGAGTAGCACTACGAAGAATATTATTGTCCAGATTTAACGAATTGTGAAAAGGCAATTCCAATTATGGCATCATCTCCACCTCCCTGCCTCGACCCGCAAGCCAGGAATTCGGTCTGGGTCCCAGGCCAAAGCCGAGTCATATTTTATTCAGCATTTATACATGCGGCCACGTGGCGTATACGCAACGTACACACACAGAGACCACACAGGTGGGCAGTTGATTCAAAGGAATGCCAGTGGATACGATTACCAATCATCATGGATATGTGAGTTATGTGGAGAACGCCGGCGGCGACGAGCACAAACATATCCCATAACATGAACGATATTTTTCCAGATTTCCACATTTCCGGAGGATTGGGAGAAGCGGAATGGGAAAGGGCAATTGACTTGCAGGATTTTTTGTTTGTGGAATTCCACAGAGCCTGATAGAGATCAGATATATTATATACTGGCAATCCCGTAGCGATATATAGATCAGGGATAGTATAAAAGTTAACTTTTGTCTTGCTTCGAAAGGAGATTTGTTATATTATTATTGAATTATTATATCTGTTGAACTCTTCCCACACCACCATGGAGGTAAAGTTAAGCACTGCTACTGCATACTGCAGAGTGTCCAGCTAACTTTCAGTGAAACTAACCTAGCGAGCTCTGAAAAAAGTTAAAAACAAAACAAAATAAAACAAAAAAAGCGTGCAGGCTTTTAAAAAAAGTTAAGAGCAAAATTTTACGAATGACAGTTGAGTACTCACTATTTCGGCTTAAGGCTTTCGTAATGTTGGCTGGCCAAAGCTCAATTAAGATTACTTTGGAAAATTGGGAATTTTCCGTATTGGGTCGATCAAAAATTCATTCCTTAGCGGGCATAGTTGACCATAATGTAAGCATTTAAAAAAATCGGAGGGATCTATACTTTAAAAGAGGCTTACACATTTGTGTATATAGCAATTATATCTCAAAACGGCAGATCGAAAAAACCACACCCACTTTTTAGCCATCGCCCTCAAGCCTTTTCCCTCCTGTTGCCAAACCCACCTTCTCACCATTTTCCCCTTCAATCTCCGTTCTGGAAACCTTTCTGCGGTTTTGTGGCTAGCGCCAGGACGACGCCACACGACAGCTGCCACACACCCACACCCACACATCATACACTGGGAAAAGGGGAGCTGGAGAGAAAAAGTTATTATATCAACATATTAATAAACATAATCCTGAAATCATATACGTCGACCCGCCGCCACACGATGATGGGCCATGCCGACACCCCAGAGAAAAAGCGTGCCTTTTGAAGTATATATGTTGGAGCATATTAAATTCAGTTAAAGATTTGAAACTTTTGCTCGTTTGACAGTAAAAAGTAAAGCCCACAAAAAGAAGGAAAGTTCGAGGGAAAAAATGAACAAGGAGCAAGGAGCAAAGACGAAAATGTCTGCCAATGAGTAATAAATGCGGCGGCCAAGTACTCCAATAAGGCCGACGAAAAGAAATGTTGGGGTGCGTTTTGAGACCTCACTCATGTATTTCCAAGAAAGACCTCACCGTGGAATTTGCTTAGGTCTCCTCTCCTTCTAGGATAGCATTTTGGGGGATGAGTTTGGAGGAGGGAGAAAACAAAACAAAGTTTGGGAGCGGCTGAGAAAGGAACAGCAGATCGTCCTTTTCCCATGCCAGCTGTTTGCTTTTTAAAGTAATTTTCAGTCCCACCTTGGCCACGCCCCTGTTGGTCCCTTATTGTGTGCTAATTGAATGCATAAATAAATTGTTGGCTCAATTTGGCTGTGAGGTGGGAGGATGTGGATGGCGACTTATTTACATAGGTGCCAGCAACTGATTTTGCACTTTTTACAAAGAGAACTATTTTGGAATACAATTACGGAAATTAATTACCTTTTTTGGGGGCTTCCACTTTCTTTTTGTTAATTTATTTAAAACTTTTGAGCCATTGGAACCAAATATAGAAAAAATCACCTTTGATATGTTTCATTATTAAAAAGACATTACCAACAACCAGTTTCTTTTTAGCAATTATGCAATTATTAATTTAAATATATATATTTATATATCTAGTAAATATGTAGTTTGTGTATTCCTATTCTTAACCACTAAACAATGCCTAGTTTCGCGAATGATAAAGATAAATTTAATTAAATATAACACAATTGGACTCAGCTGTAAGTCAGCAATTTATCCCCCACTTTTCTCAAAGATACCATATCTCTGTCATTCATCCATCAAAGTCAGAGGCAGTGCCATGGGGAGGGTATCTATGTGGAACATATCCTGGACAAGGCCTTCTTCCCTTCCCAATTTCCGGTTGCTGTCACCTGGTGATGTCTGCTTTCAGGCCCTATTCTCTTCCTTGCTCCTCCTTTGTCATTTTTGGCCAGGAAAAGCGAAACATTCAACGGATATAAATAGGTGGAATAAAGGCAAGTAGGGGACAAATGCAAAGCTTCACAGAGTTCAATCAGGCAACAGTGCCAGAAACACTTTCAAAGCAATAAAACGAGCAATTTTTACGATTAATGGTGAAATAAAATATCACTCAGGCCACGCTCCTCACAAAGGGCTCCGAAAAACCCACTCACTTGACTCCGAGTCTGGGGCTTATGCACTGCTACAAAAGACTCACTATAATATGCGAGATTAAAATGTGATTTGGAATTGATTCCCGTATGAAAAGTAAGGATTCCTGAGATGTTTTGTGTTATGTTTAGGATCCCATTTAAACAATTGTCCTGGAACCGAGTATTCGTGTTCTTTAAATTAATTATTTCTTGACTGAAATGCACTCTAATATGTGCTTGAAATTCCAGAAATAGTTAAAGAAGATAATGTATAATATATAAATTGAATTAGTCTCAATTTTACGATCCTCTTTTAAATTTAATGTAATTTAAGATGTAATTATAAACGTTTATTGCATAAGTTGCTTAAATTTATACCTAAAAGTTCGTCATAAAAAATCGTTTAACAATAAATTGTTGTATTGGAAAGTATTGCCTAAAATTATCTTCGCCTGTTACAGTCAACAATCTTTTTCCACAAACCCTTGACAGTTTTTGCTGTGTGCCTGCATGTGGCAATTTGATAGGCGGCATAAAAACATGCCGAGAAGCGAATCCCAAAACCAGAGAAACGAAATCGGGGCATTTGGAATAACAGAATGGGAAATCCTGCCTCCTGCCAGGAGGAACACGGCTTTGGGAATGGGAATAGGGAGAGGGGTGGTTGTAGAGGACTTGGTAAGGATTACACGGTGTCGCCGGCACTGCAGTCAGCCGCCCATAAAAACGCCAAATAAAATGGGAATTAATCAACTGCGCCACGGCCTGACCCCAGAGATCCCCATCGAAGCCCCGGAACGACTTACGAGGCCTCTGACCCTGACCTCTCCGTTAATGCCCCATTTGGTGGCTTTATGTACGCTAAGATTTGTGGGCAAAGTTGTTAACCTCATCGGCAGACCCTTCCATTCCACTCCTGGTTCCCTTCTGCTGTCTTTTGTGAGTTGCTTGGCCTGTCTTTTAATGAGCTTAGACTTGAACTCAATTGAAACTGATCCAAATTATTATAAACCGAAAAGTTAAAACAAAGGCAATAAGTGGAGATTATTAAGAAAGATAGCTACAGGTAAGTGTGCTCGACTGTGAGATACCCGGCACCCAAAAATTAAAAGACAAGACAACCTTATCACTCAAATTATAAAGCTCTCTGTAAGGAATTAATATAAAAACATGACAGACGGCTGTATATATATTTTTATTTATGATCTCTGGTCTCCTTTTCTTTTTGGAAATAATTTATGATTCAAGTGCTGCCTGGCATATATTTTTCTTGCCACGTCCTTATAATGAAAACAGAATCACAACTTCAATAAAAATGCATGAATTATTGTTGATGCGTATTGAATTAGGCATTAGCCACGCCCATTCAATTTACACATGGCGCACAGCCACACACGGCTTCCTCTTAGACTTCTAGCAAAATTGGCGGAGAAGAAATAAAAAGAAAAATAGAGAGCGACTTTTCTCTTTCTGGGATTTAAAATATATGCACAGGCGAGTGGGGAGTGTGGCAAAAACTTTTGCTGCTGTCAATATAATTGAAAAATTCTCCTAGCCACGCCCACACTCACAAAGGGAAAAATGCCAAGTGCGGTGCATAAAAAACAAGGTCGAATGCCTATTTGTTGTTTATTGTGATTTGTTTACAGTTTGTTGCTGTTTTTTTGTATATTTCATACGCTGAGGGGCCTCAGGTTCGCCGGCTAAGGAATGTCCTGGAATGTCCTACATATCCTCTAACCCGGAAGTGCCATTGTTTGTGCTCAACTTAATATAACTTATATAGATTCAGCATTTTAATATGTAAAGCAAGAGGGCGACAAGCAGAAATTGTGGGGATATTCTGGCAAGAATTTGGACTTTACCAAGGTCTAAGGGCGATTTATTCTAAAAAGATTTGGTCTGTAGATTGCTAATTCAAAACATAAAGTTTTTATCAAGTATTTATTTTGAGTAAATCGCAGTCACATAATAGAGTATTTTTTGAACTGTTTAGGGCCAAGTTCAGAGCTAAAATCCAGCTGAAATGCTACTCTGACTGGAATTTAAAGCCCATCAAGCTAATCCAATATGGAACCTTTACCTAATTCTACATAATCTGTTTAGCATTAGAAACTTAATTCAAATCACAAAATAACAGCCTGTCAATTTTAAATTTATCATCAGCACACCCTTAACCCTTTTATGGAATGCCATAAAATGTAAGCCAATTTACTTAAGGCCTTATCGCTCAACGTGTCGTATGAGTGATATGGCAGAAATTGTATCCCTTCAATCATTAAATGTCCTCCCCACCTGGGCTCCATATTTTGTGTTCTGTGTTCCCTTTCGGGCTTTTTTGTTTTGTTTTTTGGGATGGCTGCCAAAATGGGAAACAAAGTTACATATTTAAAGTTCATAAGCCACACAAGTCCCTCGCAAAATTAATTAAAACGAAAAAAAGGCGTAAAACAACGGCTACGAAATAAAGTTAGGAAACATAGCACATGCTTTTTGTTGTTGCTGCTGCCATGTGATTGACTTGACGAAGGACAACAAGGACGACGAGCTAAACGGCGAAAGCGACGGCTTATGCCTCGCATTAATTAACTTAATTCACGACAAAATAAAAATGAGAATCCAAAAAGACCACACAGAATAAATTGGAATAAATATGCGCATTAAACAAACCGAATTATGCTTCGAGTCGCGTGAGAGTCGTGGGGGAATGGAACAAACAAATGAGTCAGAGACAAAATAAAGACATTAACCAAAAGACAAACACTCGGCGAGCGAGTGTGCGTGTGTGACATAAGAGACATGAGGGGGATACGATCATAAGGGTGATGGCACTTAAAACATTTAAAAGAATTATTATTATTAACCAAAAAAACATAATTAAAATTAAAAACAGGTCATTATCTCTAATAAAAGTCTTGAAAAATATTTATTAACTTAAAATGGCTCTCAAGTATGACTTTAAGTGTATTTTCCACAATAAACATCTTTTTAGATGACCATTTTGCTCGTTGTGCACTTTTAGAATATTTTAGAGGTGCGTCCGCAGGCGAAACTGACTAGAGAACCCTGAATTAATGATCCTGATTGATGTCCGCACTTTCTCCCACAACTATGAGTGGCAAATCAATCCGCTCATCGAACCTAATCCGCCCGCAGTTAGCCAGAGCTCAGGGGTTACCCAGTTGGGTATCGGGTGTCCGGGTAACGGCCTTGGGCCAACCCTTTTTGGCCGAAACGAGATTCAGGAAATCTGCATATTTAAATGGATATTTATGCACACACGCGCAACCCTCGCACACACATGGACAGGTCCATAATTTATTGCATCGTTTAATTTTTGACAGTCGATGTGGATGGGAATGAGAGCGGTACACCAGTGCGTATGCTTGATGTGACCAAGCATTCTGTCTCGGCCTTCGAACTGTTGCCTCTGCTCTTCCTCTCCTCCGGCCGCTGGCCTCGTAAATTGTTTTGTTCTCCCTTCCTTCTATATTTCAGAGTTCCCTCTCCCCTTTTCCCCTTTTAAACCCAATTTTCCCATTTCTACCCCCTATTTGCCACCTCTCTTTCCTCAGTGGCCTCCGGGGCCAGCTGTAAGCCGTAAACTGTTTAAACTTTTGCTTTTTATATGCCAAAACTTGGTATTGCCAAATAAGAAAGAAGAAATAACTCTACAGAGCATCGAATACCCGGCAATCGAGTTGGGAAATAAGTTGCCTCGCTTCTTAGTATAGATTTAGATGATCTATTTATTTTTATTACTTTATTTTTAATAAAAAGGAAAGAAGCCCACTTTTTCGCTTAAAATTCTTTAGCCTTAGCTTAAACTCAGGCCTTAGATTCCTTTGGCCAGTTAGATCCTTGTGCAGTAATAGATCATACCTTTGATAGCCACGACTATTTGGTATTAAAACTATAAGGAACTGACATAGAAAATAAACACAAATGAAAGGCTTCCAAGTTCTGACAACTTTATGAAAATTGCAACAAACTTCTTGGGAGTTAAAGCAAAGCAAGTGCCACTTAAATCTGAAACCGGTACATTAGGGCTTATGGCGTGCCTAAAATGGCTAAAAACATTTACAGAGAGTGGCAGCGGGAACTTGATTTAATTTAAAGGCTCACCATATATACATTCAAGGATAACGTATAGGCGGGATATGTAAGAGCCATAAAGGTTCGCCTGACTGCGTGTTAAGGTGTCTATATCCCGTATATCATTGCCTGAGCATATATCTCTCCCTCCGTCGCTGTGTATGTACGTGTCTGTGTACTTGCTTATCTCTTACTTAGGCTTAAAAATGACAGTGGAAAATAGGGGAGCGGTGACGTTGGAAAATGGAAAACGGAGCGGGAAGCAGCACGACACGTAGGTGAAATGACACTTGCCTTGGGTTCGTTTGTGAACAGTGGAAAAGTAGAAACAATCACTTGGCAAAACCCAAAGACATTTAGTCAGCGCATTTTCCGATGACTGTGCATTGTTTTTAAAAGATTTATACAAGTTCAATAGGCTTATAAATTCAATAAGCTTGTATTCAATATATATATTTAATAAGAAGTTAAACGTGGCTATTAACTCTACGTTTTACGGCCAGCCAATTTGCCAAAATCTCTCGAGGATCCCCGAGGATTTATGGCACTTGGGGAATCCAATCGACTCTGTGGCCATTTGTCTTTTCGTCAAATGGTATCCATCCAGTGCCAGTGGTCAAGGATCCGATCGATAGCCTGTGATTAATCGATGGCCGTGAGTCTTCGGGGCGCCAGCTTGTTGGCTCCTGAAATTGCACTTCCCGTTGTGAGGGGGCTCCTCCGGCGGAGGCAAGGACGAAGGCTACTTGCCACGTAAAATTCATTAGCCTCGTCATGTGCACTCAGGAAAACGGTTATGTTATCACGTTATCCTTAGAAGATATCACAAGTTCCAGAATTGGTAAAGCTCATAAATAGATAAATATACCAGGCTAAATATTTGTACTCCTTAAGATATTTAAAATTAGTAGAAGTGTTGTAATCTCATTTGATGAATATTAAGACAAATTAATATTTATTTTACGGCTTTAGTATATTACTTATCTTGATATATGTTTGAATTCCCTGTTGCTTGCCATTGTATGTCTAATTTGCTTAAAAAATTAACTTAGTTCTGTTGATTTCCTGGCACTCACATATACTCCAGTGTATGTTTGTATAAAAAGATATTCAAATCGGAAATAACACGTTTTCCCAACAAGATTTGTATAGGCAAGACAAAAAGATATATATAGAAAATACACCCAAGACTAACTTAAAGAAAATAATATTTCGAACATTCATTAGTAAAGAATTTATATTCCCTTAGAGTTTTTAAGACTACAAAATGAGTTTTTACTTAACACATTTGTTTTCCAAAGGAGTGTGCTCTCCCATCAAGAACCAAGCATTCAGCCTTGAAGGGGGTTTCCGCGGAGGTTTCTAGGCCAAAAATAATTCTGACAACGCCTCGCTTTGCCGCTTTTCTATAGAAATATCCTTATCTAGTTTTCGGGCATGGAGGATATGGACCGGGGGTTTAGGGGAGATTTGCGGCAAACATTTAGCCGCCACGTTTAGCGCCCCGTCGCGCCGTTGCCACTTTTGATTTGTTTCCATCGCACCTGCGGGTGGCTCGCACGGGTGGCTGGCTGTGTGCCACGCTTAGGTGCGCTCCAGTGGGCCGGAGCCCACGAATGGAAGATAGATTTAAATTTCTGCCTATGGATTGGTTGCTAGTCAAACATCGGAGTGAAGTATCTCCTCGGGCCGAACTCCAAGCTGTTTACAAGCTCTGTAAGCCTTTGCACAACAAAAGAGCCCGAAATACGCGTAGGAGGACAGGTCCTTCAGGCTATCCTGTCCACTCAATGACATCCCAACAGCCTCACTTCCCAAAGCAAAGCGAACAGAATCAATTTAAATGTTTGGCCAGCAGGCTTGGGCTGTCGATTCAGTGGAAAAAATGCGGCGCACAAAATAAGAAAGAAAGTTTGAAAGCACCAAGAGATCAAAGCTTAATCGACCTCACTAAATCGAGATGAAAAAAAACAAGTAAATGAAAGGAAATTGAATGAACCGAAGTGTACGACGGGGTAACAATTGATGGAATTTCCTTCAATTGAGTTTACTTATTATGATGAACAAGTTCCTGGAAGTTTCTAAACTACTCTGGCTAAGTTTAATATCAGAATGGTTGTAGACTGCATTGGGACCAATCACTTATTTATTAGGAAATCAATTCCTGTGGAATTTAGTAATTAATTAATTAATTAATAGTAAAACTCAAGGCATAGCCAAATATAAAATATAAGTTTAATACAATAAAATGTAAGTTCCCTAAGTAACATATTAATTTTTACTCGAACTGAAGAACTGGTCGTTTATCTAGTTTTCGCTTCAATTGATATCAGGGAGTATTTATAAATTTGTCATCAATCTTTTGGTATTAATACTCGAAATTGCATCCCAAATATTGTGTAATTATTACCTAATATGTATTAATTGGGGGAATCAGACAAAAGTTGTATGTGAAACTTATACTTATGCTCCACATTTTTCAACTTAAGTTAATTCTGTGAAATAGCCCAATTAGTAAGATTAGTTGGAATATGTTATGTTATTTATCATATATTTTTTCTCATTAAATTAGTAGCCTGTCCCACTTTCTACGATTCTAGTTGCAACTTTAAATCGGCTTTCCATATCGAATTCCTTTCATCGGCTTCCTCTTTATATATTTGCACGAGTATGTTTGTGTCAGGAGGAGAAATCTCCAATGGAGAGTCCTTTTCAGCGGTTCTTTGAAAGATTCAAGGAAACAGCATTGGCACAAGTCGAGGAAGGATGGAAATGCTACCAGCTGTCAGCTGTCTGTCTGTCTGTTACCTGTTTTCATTCCCTCGATTTGCTGTGCCGAAGGTGAGACAAGGAATTTGCTTCAATTAATTCAGCTCAGAATAAAGGAATGACGTAGGTGGAGAGTCGAAGGGTCGGAGAAAGCGAAAGTGAAAGTGAAAGCACTCGTCGGTGATGTCCTGCGATGACGCTTCACTCACAACAACCTAAGCAAATATTTAATTTGTGTGAATGATCACATCCGTTGTCGTTGCCGGACCCGTTCTACACTGTAAAAAAGTCTCTTGCGAACCAACTTAATACTGTTGAAATACACACTACACCACACTCTACAAACTATTTATTTATAGAGAAACTAGGCGATGTTATCTTCTTTGTCAGCATCCGATGCTGGCCAACCTCAAAATTCAGCTTAGTTACCATCAGCTCGAAGCTAGGGAAGCCCCTTGTGTGCTTTGGACTCTGTTCCGAGCCAAGAACCCCTTCATTGAACTCTCAACAACGGATGTTTTTATAAAAGTATTTTGTTTAGCGACGTAGCCACAGATAATATTTTCGTTCAAACGCTCAAATAAATTGAAAATATTGTCTCAGTGCCTGTGTTTACCGTTCGTTACGTCCTCAATGGGCAACACATGCGGGCCGGAAGGTCAGGGCCCGAAAAATGAATGAAAATGGCCGACTCGCATGTAAAAAAGCCCGGAGTGACGGCCAAGCAAAGGGAGACAACCCTCCAAATGAATGAAACACAAACCGAACGAAGAGGAAAGTTACGGCTACGGACATTCACATGCTACATTAACTTCGAGTGGGTGACTTTCCGGGGACTTTTCTGTGTCTTTATCATTTGCCCCGCTAATGATTTCATTAATAAAATCAAATTAATCTTCTCTAGGGGCAGAACTACTTAGTATTTAGGCAGGAGTTACGTTTACCGAGCAACAGGTGTGAGTGAATGAAGGCAACTATTCGTGGAGGACTAAGAAGAATTTAGAAAGCACACTAAAATTAAAAAAGGCAATGCTAACAAGCTATTAATAAGTTACTTTAATTATATAGCTTGATGAAGTACCCAATTATGAAATATGATTAATTAAATAAAACCCTGTATGTTCTTATTTAATTTTAAAACATTAGAATAGGTGACACATATACTCAAAGCGAACCCAACACTTTTAGGAAAACATGTAAGGCATTAAAACCAAAACCATTTTTCCTGCTAACTAATTTGTTATTTTCCAGAGAGTAGTTTTTCCAGTGCGGAACACGACTTTCGCTTGAAATGGCCAAGTTCGTGGACGCTCGGACACACCCACAATTAGGTCCCTTGCCACTCCCCCTCCCTCAGACTCAGACACAGACACGACACACGCATTGCTGACTTCATAACTTAATGCCAGGGCCACGCCCACTTGCCATACTATATAGTAGTATGGGCGGAGCGGGCGAGGCGGCTGCTGCTGCTTAACCCACTGGCATATTTTCACGTTTCTTTTATTTCCGTCCTCTTCTTGGCGTTGCTCAAGCAGCCAGCAATCTTTTGTGACACTTGACTCGTCACACCCACACCCGCACACCCCACACACACCACACACAAGGACATATGTGCCAGCTACTGTGACATGCATATTGCATACAATTTGGGGGTGAAAGTTTTATTACTTGGGCTGGCTCGGGACACAGCACAGAAATTATAATTTGGCCAAGGCTGTAAAACTTTTTAGCCGCAAAGAGAAGGCGGAAGAGAGCGAACATTGATCATAAATTTTAATAAGCAAACCCACGTTGGAGCTGAACTTGCTTCATGGTTAATCATGTGTAAGTTCAGTGAGTTTGGCGGGAAAAATTCACAGTTAACTGCAAAAGAAACTTTTTATCAAAAGCACACACACCGAAAGAAAAGAAACTGCTGTGGGAAAATGATGTGCCAAATATGGTTACATTTATAATTCCATTTTGTAATTATTCTGCACACATCCAGGTACTTCTTAATTAAGTTATATCAATTACTTTTTAATGGTTACAAGTATTATCCTTACTTGTACCAATATTTACAATATTGTTTATTTAAATTAAAGAAAAATAGATAGAGTAGAAAAATAGACTGAGCTTCCGACTATCTTAAAATAGGTAAATAAAAAGACTTAAACCTATTGAGATCTAGAGAATGCTTTAAGTAATAAATCTTTAAATAATATTGATATATGCTTTGGAGAATATAGTAAGTAGTCAAGCAAAGCAGCGGAAAATATGTATTCGCTTAGTTTTAAGTGACCACAAGTTTTGCTTAAATTAACCCGAGTTCTCTGTGAAGTCTGTCGTGTTCAGATGGCCTAAAATTACGCAGTTCATCTAACTTTTAAGTCTGTCGATTGCTTCTGAGAAACGCTCTTGACCTTTGAACTAAGCCACTTGGCAAAAACGACTCTAAATAGCCCAGAAAGCAGCAAAGTTCATTACGCACACAAGTGGCTAACTGCACGTCATGAGCTTCCGCTACTGTTCAATTTGTCTCCGTGTTTTCGGGGTCTCCGGTTTCCAGGATCCCCAGGATGCACAGGATCTCCCTCGACGGACAGTGGCCGCAGA